>JAODAL010008227.1:0-119383 GCA_025379985.1 Phyllomedusa bahiana | reverse complement strand
ATAAAACCCTTCAAATCTTTTTAATTTAAATATAAATAGGAAGGATCCCAGCTAATATTAGGGGTTTTTCTCTGGGCAAAATAGACTAATTTCGCTGACTTTTTGGGCCACAGGCAAGCGCAGGTCCACCCCTATGAGCCCCTGAGAGAAAACTGAGGCGAAACAGGAAACCTGTTCTATGTAAAACGAGGTCATTTAAATTTTTTCCCCAACCCAAAACCAACACACCCAGCATAAAACTTTCCCCCCACACACATCTCACCCGCTCAATTCGGGAAATTTCTAAATTTACCGGCCCCCAAAAATTACGGGAAAAACGCCAAAAAAAGGCGCATCTTTTTGGGATGGGGGCACATTTTCCAATTTATTTTAAACACCCAAAAAAAATCTTTAATCGAATAAAAAATTCTGGGAAAAAAAAAAAAAATTTTGATAAAAAAACCCAAAAAAAAAATAAAAACCTTCCCGTTTTCCCCCCCAACCTTTGGCCCCTTTTAAAAAAAAACGAAACACAAAGTAAAAAAAAAAATTTCAAAAATGAAAAGGAAAATTTTATATATTTTAAAATTAGGGGGTTAAATTTAAATTTTAAATAATCAAATCCTAGTTTTGCACCACCCATGACTCTTTAGTTACACCCTTGTATTTTGCAACAATATACATAAACAAGACTGATGGTCTAAGATTATTTATATTAAAGGGGGGTTTTTTGCCAAAAAGGGAAAAATTCCCTTTCCCTTTTAACAGGAAATTTACTTGAAAAAAAGGGGCGTTGTTTTTCCCTGTTTTTTAAAAAAACAAGAAACCTCCTCTGTGATGACATCGCTCCACCCCCCAAAGGCTTTTCCCCCTTTTTGGGTTTTTTTTTTATTCAGCTCGAAATTTTTGAGAAAACATTTTTTTGGCAAATCCACAGGGGTTTAACTGATTTGGGTTTTTTATTTTTTTTTCCCCCTTTTCCACCTAAAGGGAGTTTTAAGATGAGTTTCTGGCAGGCAGAAATTCTTTCATTTGTTCAAAACTAAAGGCGGGGGGGAAAGGAACTGGGGAAAAGGATGCGTCTGAAATGTTTACTCAAAAATAATTACTTACAACCAGGGGATTCCTATACAAAAGACACGGGATCTTTTCCCCCAGCCCCTTCAAAGCGGGTTCATTTTCCCCTTTGCCATCAAATAAAAATCCCACAAACGCAAGCGTGGCCAGAAAAGCTCCCACTCCTGGTTGTGTCTTTTGAAAAACTGTCCGGAAACTAAGGAAAGTAAGGAAGGCTGTTAAAATTCTCAGTGGTTAAATTTACCCATTTGGGAGGATCCCACGTAAAACTTTAAAGTCAGGGCAAAACCCCTTTAAGTTTGAGTAGTAAACCCCAAAAATTTTTTAAATCTTTTTGGGGCCCAAAGGGTACCCCAAGTCTGCCCACTGGTTTTGGCCCTCTGACGAGATTTTGTTAATGCAAAATGTAAGGATCAATGATTTCCATATTAGTTTATCCTCTACTTAAAGATTCAATAACAAAATATATTCATGAGAAATTAACATTTCATTTTTCTATATTTTAATTTTATCCTTTGTTGGCTGCATAAATACCCTCCGGTTTTACTAAAAACATGTGAATTTTTTGGGTTAAACACCAAAAACTCAATGAGTAAAGTTCTAATAAAGAAAAGTTCCAAAAAAAATTTGGAGACCCCTCTTTGGCAGGGTTTCCCTCTACATATTTCCTCGCAGTTCACGAAACCCTTTTACTGAAATTGTCATCATTTTTCTATTTTAAAAGGGGTTCTCATATTATGGTTTCCCCCAAGGGAAACCACTTACGGAAGCTTATGTAATAAAGGTTGAGCACAAAATACGGAATGGTATAGTAGCCTTTGTTCTCTTAAAGTACATCTAAAGAAAAAGAAATTATGCCTTAGACAGCCACATATGTACAGTATATTGTAAGTATTGTACCCATAACTCTTACGTGTCGACTGCAAATTTGGGGTATTTTTCCTTTCCTCTGCTAGGTGGACATACTGCTCATACAGCTGCACAAGGGCCAAAGCTTTCAGGTAGTGTACCACAAAATTGAAGACGGTGTGTACGTGGGCATGGCCTTGCATGATCAGTGCCTATCCATAGGATAGGTGTTAAGCAGCTGATCAGTGGGGGTTTGTTGTAAGAACGGTGGTCCCAATTTCCCCAATTTGAATGGAGAGGTGGTCGAGTACAGTATGTGCACTTTCACTCCATTTAAACTCTGTAGGACTAACATTGAATGGAATGATAGCATGTATACTCCACAACCTCTCCATTCAGACTGGGGGGACATGAACCCTCTTAATTGTAATTGAAAGGGTGCCAGGTAGTAAAATCCTCACCAGTAATATCTGTCCCCTATATTATGGTTAGGTGATAAATTTGGATTGTAGAAAAACACATTTAAACTAGTGCATAGTCTGTGTCCTGTGTGTGGTTGGCCCATGTGGCGTATGTGTCAGCCTCTTCGTTGATGTCATGTAGGATGCCTACCTGCTCCCCTTGCCCACTGACAGCATGAATATCACAGAGACACTGAATGACAGATACTGATGTAAAGAAAGGGGAACTACAGGCTGCCAAAAGGTGAGGAAGATGCCACCATCACCTACACAGGTGAGCAATTTAAACAGATCACTAGCACAATCCCCATAAAGTTTATGCCAAGAAAACTAACACAAGTTTTATAAGTGTATCAGATGTTACCAAGGAGGTGAAAGGGAGGACCAGTAGATAGATAGATGGATTGAACTACATAAATCTTAACTATACCATTAAAGGGGTTGTCTTATCTCAAAGTTTCATAGATGGCATGAATGAAATAATGCTGCTTTGCTCTGTCACTTCCTGGTCAAGCTGTCTGTAATTAGCATATGAGCTCAGTGTATTCAGACTTCTCTGTTTATCAGTCTAGATTAAATAAATTACCTTCTCTGACGTCCAGAGAAGCTCCTGAGCTAATGTAGAGTAATTAGTCTTTTGTCTGAAAGATCAGATAACTCACAAGATTTCACACTACCAGCCATAACCTGTATGATGAAGGCACTCATTGCTATCAGATAGAACAAACAGCAGGGGATATGGAGTACACAGGTGGGTCACTTGGGAAACAGAGAGAACACAGAAGGTGATAAAATCATTTGCAGCTCCTTAACAAAAAAAGATGAATAAAGCAATATATTTGGAAAACGTCTTCATTTAGTGTTCCCTATATTATGAAAGCTAATCTTTTGTCGTGAGACAACCCCTTTAAGAAGTGTAAAGACTAACTGCTAACCTCTGAATTAGCCATTCTACACATAGGCTTCTGTTAAGTCTCTTTTTTTCCATAACTTAATAGTTGCTAGAATAGTGATTGCCCATAACTGGAAGGAACCGAGAGCTCCTTCCTTACATAAGTAACAAGACAAGTTAACTTTAGCTACGCGTGTGAACTTAGGTTAATAGACTCATAAAAAGATGTCATAAAAAGAAAGCTTTGTGGTCTACATGGTTAACATTTAAACACTGCACATTGATTTCCTTCTAAATATGCTGCCAATGTTAAAGTTATATGTAAAGTATAATTTATATATATTTATATATATATATTATTAAACATGTCTCTGTTGATACTGTGTGTATGCTTTTAGCCACAAAAGTGAGTATGTACCCTTTGTCTACCTGAGAATTTATATCTACCTAATCCACAAATTTGTTCGCTGGTTAGTTCTTTTATTGTGACACTGTTCAACGTTTGTTGTATTCTTTCTGTTCTAATGATCGGAAAATCACTTATTTTGCACTTAAATGTGTGCATTCATTATTTCTGTATGTTTAATTGCTCTTCTTTTTAATACTCAATAAAATATGGTTAAAGAAGTATGAAGATCCAAACGCAAGGCAAGACTTGATAATACTTAAAATTCTAACACTTAGATTTCCAATAACCAGATATCCTGTATAGATGTTTTTTTTTTCTATTGACAAGCATAGAATGTTTCCACTGAGCACTAGGTGAGGATCTCCACATACTTATAACCTTGGCATCCTTCTTTGATGATATAGCATAAAAATTAAAGGGGTTTTGCCACAATCTCACTTCATACCTCTTGCATCCAGCTCTTCAGCTCTGTGTGCTCAGAAAGGGGCGTGTGTGATTTGTTTGAACTGCGTATCATGTGATCCAGTAGGCTGACATCACCATGCCTTTCCTCTCTGTAGTCAAAGAAAGGTCTGTTTATGTAAAGCATTGTGAGTAGATGAGAGGTAAAGTTTTTGCTTCCAGGCACAAGGGTCCTGGGTTCAAATCCCTGCAGGAACCAAACCTGTGGGGATTTTTTTTCTCCTTATCAATATTATTTATACTATATAATATTATTTACACTGTGTGACTAATTACTAAGGAATACAGAGGCAATGAGTACAAGAACAGCACCTGAACACTCAGTAGCTGCCTGAGAGGAAAAGTGATGTCTGAGTGTCTGACCAGGACTGAGGAGCTCTCAGCCCTGGTCGTATCCCCTAGAGACGAGCTGTAAACAATGGATCACTAAAGGAGCAGCTAAAACAAAAACGTGCAGAATTTTTAATAATAATGAATGGTGAAAATTTTGCTATTTCATTTGCAAGCTTCCCATGTCAATTTTACTTCATGGCAAAACCCCTTTAATGTAGTTCTATAAGGGTATGTTCACACAGTGTTTTGGATCTGTTTTTAGACGTGTGTTTGGATCCGTGTTTCGGACCCTAAACGGACGCAAACAGGCATCTAACAATGGACAGTGTGATTTTACATTGCGTTCAATATAAAATGTGCATCAGCATTCAGACCAGTGATCGCCATGCGTGTTTTATAGGCGTCTTTCTGATGCGTCTTTCGGATCCGTTCAGAGAATTGACATGTCAATTCTTGATCAGTTTGATGCAGCAGACGCCCTGTTTAAAACTATAGGTCGTGTTTCGGCTGCAGCCAAAACGCAGCCAAATATGTACCTGCATGTTGGATGCGCTTTGGATGCGATTTACACAGCAATTTTGGATGCGTGTTTAGGATCCAAAATGGATCCAATACGACATGTGAACATACCCTAAGAGTTTCAAGTGCAACTGAGCTGTGTGTTCGGCTGTACTCTGAACTTCAGTAGAACAGAATAGAGAGTTGTACGCACAATTGGCTCTTCATTTTGAGCTGTAATTTCCAGGGACCCATCTTTACGATAGGCATTGGTCCCAGAGATGGGATCCACAGCAATCAGCCTTTGATGGTACATCCCAGTGATATGCCATCAAAGTCTGTGGTGGGAACACCCATTTAATTGTAGGACCAACTGGCTGTCACTCTAGGAGCTTTGGAGATATGATAGGTCAGGCATCCACTGGTTCACCATGATGAATCCTCTGTATCTATTTATGTATCCATGAATCCATATATCTTTTCATTACATATACATAATTATTCCCTTTTATATATTGTTTTCTTTATCTCAACAAGTTCATCGATGCTTTAGCTCAGTTTAATCATCTCTCTAACTTTGCTATATCACTATAAACTTAAATCATACTCAGAGTCATGTTGTATCTCATTTATTATGTGCTCAGCTTGAATGTGTAATTGAGTTTATTTTTTATGTAACATGATATATTCTTTAGTTATAACTTACAAAATCTTCAATAAAAACATATTTAAAACTGAAAATGTTAATTGTGAAAGTTAAGCTTTAATATAATTAGAATTTTTCTCCTGCTAAGGAATAGAACCTAGTGGCAAGTAACTGGCTGTTAGGGTATGTCCACACAACACATGTCAAAATACTCGGTGGACTGTGAATCCGCGTTGTCTGACGAGTATTTTGTGACGTGTTTTTCAATGTTGATTGTAGGTCTTTTTTTCCCCGCGGATTTATAGTCAGAAAACAAGTGCCATTCATCTCCACGGGGTTTTGGACGTGGATTTGACATAGAAGTGTTTGGGACACATTTTTTACCTAATATACGGTGTGTGACACTTTACTAACATTCGGCCAACATTATGGACCAGCACAGGGTTTTTAGCTCATGGTATCCACGTCTTTGCTAGATCGGTACTGTCAAATCAATCTTCAGGCACCAGTAGTATCTTTAAACTGGCCTCAGCCAGCTTTATTGGGCACAGGAAAAATACAGGAAACAGAATATAAACAAAATCCCCGGCCATCTAGCCACCCAACAAAAAACTTTATAATTGCCTCTCTAACTGTGGTTTGGATCTACCATCCAGCACCAACAGCAATCACTTCCCCAGTTTCCACTGGTTCAGACTTCCTCAAGCCTGGGGGATAAGAGCCTCCTCTCACAAGCTCCACTACTGCTCCAAACTGCAGCTGACCGCACCCCCTGAACACCTACAGGCCCAGGCCTTTTATAACTGTCCATGGACTTGCCTAAAACCTGGCCTGAAACATGGAGACATGGAACGTGGGAACAGCCACCCACCCATCTGCAGCTGTTCCAGGAAAAACCCGCCCAAAATGGCTGGGCATCAGCCGTACCTCGTACAGGTGTCAGCCACCTAGTGTTGCTGTCCGACAACCACTGGCTTTCCCCACCGAGACCAGGACCTCGGTGGCACGTTGCTAGCAGGACACCGGCTGTACGCCACCTAGTTGCAGCACCACACAACTGCCTAAGGTCGCTCTGCCACAGGTGGAAGAATGAACATGTTTCAAGTTTTTTGTAAAAAGAGTGGTTTTGAAACGTTACCTAAAGAAAATCCGAGTTGTGTGGACTACAACTCAGATTTTTAATTGAGGTTTATGTTGATGCTTTTACAGTGAGTTGTTGATGGATTTGAAAATCTGAATCCGCATCAAAAAACGTATGGAAATGCTTTCAATGTAGACTGATCCAAATAGGATTGTCTTCTGCAGGAACTTCAGGTCCCATTATTGTGTGAGCGCCAGAAAATTCTCTGGTTCTCTGATGTACCAGTCCGATTCCCATTATTCTAAGCCAACCATAAATTGTGACCTTATTGTTATTGAACATTTGTAAAGAGCAACAACAACCTGGATGCATTTTAGTCTCATCATATATAAGCTAATAATCAAGAAACCATTTGAGACTAATGAGGAAACCATTATGGGTTATTCCAAAGTACGATAATCATATTACTTGATACTTTTAGGATGTATTTAGAGCATGAGAGTACAGTATGGACATTAGTATGTGACAGTTTGATTTAGAAAATCGTGTTTTCAGTGTGTCTGCACTAAGCCAATGTAAAGCAAGGTTGAAAATCTTTTTTTTATCGTACTCTGAAAGGTCAGGATTTGTGAAGCCCAGAGCCCTGTGCAACAGTAACAGCTCTGTGTATTGCAAGCCATCCGGAAAACAGACCTTCTGGCAAACGTGAGACCCTGAACTGACGAGGCAGAAAAGGAATTCTCTCATCTCCAAAAACTTCAGCAAGTGACATTACATCCGCCACTCTATATTTTGGCATAAACAAGGGTGTTGTAAAAAAGAATAAACTTCTAGAACTTCCTTTACAAAATATTACATTACCAAACAACTGAAGCTCACTACTTTTTTGAATTATCATTTGCAAGACAACTTAGAGGGGTTTCTTGTAATTACAACTTATTACCTATCTACATAAGCTTCTTATTGATAGGAGCACCTTACTGCTGGGACTCCTGGCAATCACAAGAATAGAGGTCCTATATCCCCTAATTTGATTAGAGCAGCTATCATCAGCCCTGTGGAGTTTAAATGGAATGGCAAGTGGAGGGGGGAAGGAAACTAAACACTTTATATATTCTATGAACAAATTGAGATTAGGTTAAAACTCTTTTGATCAACAATTGATTTCAATAATTAAGAAAAATAGACCCAAGACTTTAAACTACCTTTTTCCCCGAAAATAAGACAGTGTCTTGTATTAATTTTTGCACCTAAAGACGAGCTCAGACTTATTTTTAGGGGATTTCTTATTTTTCCATGAACAAGAATTCACATTTATTGTTGAACAAAAAATCAACATGTATTAATATTTTGCAGTGATTTCGTCACAAACATCTGCATAAGCCACCAAACTCTGAATTGCATAAAAAAAAATGTACCACGTCTTATTTTCGGGGGATGTCTTATTTTCTGGGAAACAGGGTATTAAATAGGATATGGGATGTGTCAAATCAATGTAATATTCTATCGATCGTATTTATCAACTTTCTCTGAAGGACAAAGTTGTCCATTGAACAAGATAAAATAAACAATTATATCCCCAGGACAAACCGGTGGTGTGTCCGC
Source organism: Phyllomedusa bahiana (assembly GCA_025379985.1). Taxonomy (NCBI): domain Eukaryota; kingdom Metazoa; phylum Chordata; class Amphibia; order Anura; family Hylidae; genus Phyllomedusa; species Phyllomedusa bahiana. Next base: position 111,091 of record JAODAL010008227.1, on the reverse strand, counting down.
TGAACATCAGAATATCTGCCTGAGGATTTGCTTGTTCTATCTGCAGTGAAAATTTGAAGTTAAAAAAGTATTTAGCCAATTTTTGGCTAAATTTTGCCTTCTTTAACATTAGAAAATTCCAATCTAAATGTTTGACATAACTTTTGAATGGATTCTTAAAGATCTGAAATGTCTTTTTTAGTAAATACCTGTTCCCCAGAGATACAGCACTATATGTTGTGCTGTTCTCTGTTACTCCTTTTAGAAATGTATTAAAGATTCTGTCAAGTGGGTGTTACTAGTTGGGGGGTGTCCCTGTACAGTCTGGCATCCAGTCCAATCAGTGCAAGTCAGTGGGCAGAGACACACCCCTTTGAAAACGGAAATAATAACACAGGAAAATTTTCATTATTATGAGACTTTGTGCAGGAATATTATATGACCACGATTAAGTATCATCCTTAATGGTGTTCATTTATGTAAATAGATGACTGCACCATTAGAAACAGGGACATATTTATCAAGAGAAGCCAAGGGATCTGCACTAGCTTTCCATGGTAATTGGTTTATACAATATTTATACCCTCCAGCTCTACTAAGTCTTGATTTGCAGGCACATTGTACTTCCATGACTGAAAGGGGAATGTGCTGTCTCAGTAATAATCAATATTTTTGCTTCCATTTTAACCTGCAATTACTTGCAATAAATGTATCACCGAGGCATAGAAACACCAGAAAGCTCTTCATGTCCTCGCTAATATATTATTTTGTATATTGTAAGCAGTTTCTAGATACAGGTATTAAAAAGGTAAAAGATCCTTGAAAAAGAATCTGGTTACCAACATCAGGGTCAGTATTCCCTGATGGAGGCATACTTACTGATCCTCAGGCAGGTCAAAATTAATTCCCAATAGGATACAGAGAAGCCACAAAGCAACAGTAAAGGTTCCACAGGTGCAAAGTACCAATAGGCGACTACTTACACACCTTCTATGCATGAGGGGAATGGCTGCCCTCATATCATAGCTGCACATAAATAAAAAAAATTATACAAGCTATCAATCATGCAGATAGGTATATTGCACCGTGCTGGCATGACAACCCAACTAATAAAGGGGCATCACCTATAGGCTGTAACACCAGCACGGTAAAATATACATAACTGTACAGGCTCGGACTGGCCCACAGGGCAAACCCCCGGTGGACCCTGAGCATGGCAGAACTGTAGTTGGTTGATAACTGCATTTGAAAGGGTATAAAAGCATTGAAAGTGTGGCAAAAACAAGAGGCAGAGCACAGGAGGCATGTACAGTCATTTACAGTAGCTGTAGCATGACCCCCCAAAGTAAGCTCCACTGGTGCCCAGAAACAACTCAACTGGTGGCCCCAGGGCCGCCAACAGAAATTTCAGGGCCCCATACAGCTGAAGCTCCTGGGCCCCCCCTGGGAAACCCCGCCCCCAGCAACCCAATTGTCCCACCCCAGCAACCCAATCGCCCCGCCCCCAGAGAAAAAAAAAAACGGCCTCTAGGACATAAATGCGCTCATTTTACCAAATAATAATAATAATCTTTATTTCTATAGCGCCAACATATTCCGCAGCACTTTACAAATTCAAGGGTAAACAAAAAGTCATACACATTAAAAGTACTTACAAATGAGACACAAGGTTTTGGGGCCCTGCTCGTGAGAGCTTACAATCAAATTTGGGTGGATGGGTGAAACCTACGGTAAGTAGTGCCAAGTTTGCAATGGTCCGGGCCCTGTTTCATTAAATAGGGGGTGGGTTACATGAAAAATGGATGAAACCTGCCACCCCGACAGTACATCTATATACAGAAAAAGTGCCTGTGAGTGCCAAGTGCAGGGAGTTTACAGATGTGTGTGGATAGCAGTTAGGGATCTTGGTGGGCCAGACCGAGAAGATGTTTTTCAGGGCCCTCTTAAAACTGTGAGGGTTGTGAATGTGCCTGATCGCCCGCGGTAGCATATTCCAGAGAATTGGTGCCGCACGTGTGAAATCTTGTAGGCGGGCATGGGAGGTTCGGATGTGTGCAAAAAAGAACTGTATTGTGTGGTACAATAGCAAGTGAGTCACACATCTGTCAGTCTAACATATCATAGACACAGGGCTAAGTAGCTCCATCCATATTCCCCACCACCCACATACAATACCCCCCTCCACGTTTCCCTTGGTCACGCACCTCACCCCCTTCTAAAATAATCACCAGCAAGAAAGTAAAGGTAACTCCATCACAGGTCAGGTGTTCCTCTTTTACAATCAGACATGTAACGCTGCACTTACTACGCGATATAAGCTACACCCCCACCATATAGAGACCACATAGAGGTCAGACACCAGCTCAGGTATAACCTACAACACCACCATATAGTATACAGACAGTTAGGACCTCCCTTAGGTAGTATACAGGCAGTTAGGGTCCCCCTTTAGGTAGCATACAGGCAGTTAGGGTTCTCCTTTAGGAAGTATACAGGCAGTTAGGGGTCTCCTTTAGCTAGTGTGCAGGAAGTCGGAGCCTCCTTTAGCTAGTGTGCAGGTAGAGTCCCCTTTAGTTTGTAGGTAGTCAGGGCCCCCTTTAGTTTGTAGGTAGTCAGGGCCCCCTTCAGTTTGTAGATAGCCAGGGCCCCCTTTAGTTTGTAGGTAGCCAGGGCCCCCTTTAGTTTTTAGGCAGCCAGGGCCCCCGTAGAGTTAGGTAGCCAGGGCCCCCGTAGAGTTAGGTAGCCAGGGTCCCTGTAGAGTTAGGTAGCCATGGCCCCTTTAGGGTTCGGGAGAGTCAGGGCTTCCTTTAGGGTTTGGTAGAGTCAGGGCCCCCTTTAGGGTTAGGTAGAGTCAGGGCCCCCTTTAGGGTTAGGTAGCCAGGGCCCCCTTTGGGGTTAGGTAGAGTCAGGGCCCCCTTTGGGGTTAGGTAGAGCCAGGGCCCCCTTTGGAGTTAGGTAGAGCCAGGGCCCCGTTTGGAGTCAGGTAGAGCCAGGGCCCCCTGTGGAGTTAGGTAGAGACAGGGCCCCCTTTCGGGTTAGGTAGCCAGGGCCCCCTTTGCGGTTGGGTAGAGTCAGGGCCCCCTTTGGGGTTAGGTAGAGCCAGGGCTCCCTTTGGGGTTAGGTAGAGCCAGGGCCCCCTTTGGAGTTAGGAGGAGCCAGGGCCCCCTTTGGAGTCAGGTAGAGCCAGGGCCCCCTTTGGAGTTAGTTAGAGTCAGGGCCCCCTTTGGGATTAGGTAGAGTAAGGGCCCCCTTTGGGGTTAGGTAGAGTAAGGGCCCCTGTAGAGTTAGGTAGAGTCAGGGCCCCTGTAGAGTTAGGTAGCCAGGGCCCCTGTAGAGTTAGGTAGCCAGGGCCCCTTTAGAGTTAGGTAGAGCCAGGGCCCCCTTTGGAGTTAGGTAGAGCCAGGGCCCCCTTTGGAGTTAGGTAGAGCCAGGGCCCCCTTTGGGTTTAGGTAGAGACTGGGCCCCCTTTGGGGTTAGGTAGAGGCAGGGACCCCTTTGGGGTTAGGTAGAGTCAGGCCCAAGTAGAGTTAGGTAGCCAGGGCCCCTTTAGGGTTAGGTAGCCAGGGCCCCCTTTGGGGTTAAGTAGAGTCAGGGCCCCTTTAGGGTTAGGTAGAATCAGGGCCACCTTTGGGGATAGGTAGAGTCAGGGGCCCCTTTGGGGTTATGTAGAGCCAGGGCGCCGTTTGGGGTTAGGTAGAGCCAGGGCCCCCTTTGGGGTTATGTAGAGCCAGGGCCCCGTTTGGGGTTAGGTAGAGCCAGGGCCCCCTTTCTGGTTAGGTAGAGCCAGGGCCCCCTTTCGGGTTAGGTAGAGTCAGGGCCCCCTTTAGGGTTAGGTAGAGTCAGGGCCCCCTTTAGGGTTAGGTATACTCAGGGCCCCCTTTAGTGTTAGGTAGAGTCAGGGCCCCCTTTGGAGTTAGGTTGAGTCAGGGCCCCCTTTGGAGTTAGAAAGAGCCAGGGCCCTCTTGGTTAGTAGCCAGGGCCCCCTTTGGGGTTAGGTAGAGCCAGGGCCCCCTTTGGGGTTAGGTAGAGTCAGGGCCCCCTTTGGGGTTAGGTAGGGTCAGGGCCCCCTTTATGTTTAGGTAGAGTCAGGTCCCCTGTAGAGTTAGGTAGAGTCAGGGCCCCTGTAGAGTTAGGTAGAGTCAGGGCCCCTGTAGAGTTAGGTAGTCAGGGCCCCTGTAGAGTTAGGTAGAGTCAGGGCCCCCGGTAGAGTTAGGTAGAGGCAGGGCCCCCTTTGGAGTTAGGTAGAGCCAGGGCCGACTTTGGGGATTAGGTAGAGTCAGGGCCCCCTTTGGGGTTATGTAGAGTAAGGGAACCCTTTGGGGTTAGGTAGAGTCAGGGCCCCCTTTGGGGTTAGGTAGAGTCAGGGCCCCCTTTGGGGTTAGGTAGAGTCAGGGTTCCCTTTTGGGGTTAGGTAGAGTCAGGGCCCCCTTTGGGGTTAGGTAGAGTCAGGGCCCCATTTGGGCTTAGGTAGAGTCAGGGCCCCCTTTGGGCTTAGGTAGAGCCAGGGCCCCCTTTGGGGTTAGGTAGAGCCAGGGCCCCCTTTGGAGTTAGGTAGAGCCAGGGCCCCCTTTAGGATAAGGTAGCCAGGGCCCGCTCCTTTAGATATAAAAAAACCCCCAAAACAACAACTTACCTCGCACCCGCTCCGGCTCCCGGCCGCTCCGATCTCCCCGCTGGCCTCTAGTGGCACCCGGCATAGGTGGCGCTGTGATGTGACGTCACCGCGCGCCTACGTCAGCAGTAGGGGTCGGCGCCTGGCAGGCTGTATGCCTAACGCCTTCAGCCTGCCAGGGAGATCAGTGGAGCGTTGACCATCAGTACTTTGCACCCGTGGAATCTTTACCATATGGAATTGCGGCTTCTCTGAATCCTATTGGGCTTCCTTATTCACCTGTCTGAATTATGCCTCCATTCTTTTGTGATTTAGATTTATTTTTGTCCCACTTTTTCTCTGATGTGCTTCCAGTATTCCCATCTGGCAGATTTTAGCGCCAATTCAAACTGTGACTAATATAATTCCCTATCCTAAACTTACGCATGAGATAGCTGTCGACAAATACGTCTTCCCGTAAGCATGGTTTCTCAATGCTGTATGCATGATTATTTCATTGGGTAGATTTGTTTTCACATTTTATTCCTTTTTTTTTTACACCATTCCCATTTCACACTTAATAACTTGTTAGATTAATTATACAGGTTATTACGGTCATGTGGATACCTAATATGTGTAGGGTTTTTTTGCGTAATGTATGCACAATTATTTTTTATGAAATATTTGTATTTTATTATTTATTTTAATTAATTTTTTCTACATATTTTATGTTTTTTTACTCTCTTTTTTTAAATCCCAAAAAGGGATAACTGTGTTGCATTCGGCAGTTTTTATGTTGATCGAAATTTTTAGATCATGCGATAATTTAGGTTAAAATCTGTGCATCATCTATTAAGATCGCGCCTTTTTCGGCGCTTCCTGTCATTTTGCCGGCCAGCAAATCACTTACAGAATAGAGCGGGTGAGATGTTGTGTGCGACGTCATAAACTGGGATGTGTATGGTTGCGATTGGCTGGAAAAATCACATGACCTCTGTTTTACATAGAACAGCGTTTCCTGTTCAGCCTCAGTGTCTCTCAGCTTCTCAGAGCAGAAGGACGTGCGCTCTGCTTGTTTCCAAACAGCTAAAGCGAAATTAATCTATTTCTTCACAGAGAAAGCTCTATTTGTTAGCTTGATCTTTTAAAAACTTAGTTAGATTAGAAATTGGAAGATTTATGTATTAGGTAGAGAATTTTAAAGGCGAAATCTACCGCTGTAAAGTCACGGGGGAGAGCAGGGGGGGGGGGGCGTGGGCGAATGTAATATGTAATGTAATATGCTAATACATTATAATCTGTGTCAGTTTGACACAGGCAGCAACACAGTCTGCCCTGATTACCGGCTTCTTACACAGACAGCCCTGGGGCTACTCTAGGTTCCCAGGACTGACTGTGCAGCTATTCCCCGGGCTCTGTCTGGTCACCAGGAGACCCGTTCACCCAACAGAGCAGGGGAAAGCCCTTTGATTATGCCACAGTCAGTGACCATGGCAATCAAAGGGTTAAGTGCTGGGGAGCAGAGGTTTCCCCCACTCTCAATGCATGTGCTGGGAACATGGCAGTGTGATTTTCTGGATTTTTTTTAGATTCTGTCTCTCATAGTTGAAGTGTACCTGTGATAAAAATTACAGACATCTCTATTCTTTGTAGGTGGGAAAACTTGCAAAATCGCCAGTTTATCAAATACTGATTTTCCACACTGTAGGTACAATGGGGGACTATATATCTCTCTCCTTACTGTGGGGACATTTATACTTATCTATTTCTTGAGAGGGCCTATATTCTTACCTACCTAATACAGGGGGCCCTGCATACCTAAATATTGGGGGGCCTTTAATAGCTATCTATTTACTAGGGGGGTCGTATGTATCTAACTACCTACCAGGGGTCTATTTGCCTACCTACCCACTTATATACAGACCTAGGTACTCATGGGACCCTACATACCAACCTACTGGGCATCCCTATGTACCTACTTATTGGGGGGCTTTAGACCTACCAACTGATGGACCCTATAAACCTACCTACTAAAAGGGGGATTTTTTTACTTCCCCTACTACTGAAGGATCTATAACAGTCCCAATTGTGCAATTCTCCCCTTAAAAATGAAGAGGCCTGTATTTGACATCATGGTAGACCTCAACTAGACGACAAAATGAGAAAAAAAATCCTAAAATTAAATTTTTAATTTTGGAAAAATTTTTTTTGGGCAAATTGGGGGTGAAAAATAAATTTTTGGCAATAAAAAATTCATCTCAATACGTTTTAATTAGGTTGACGTTATTATCGACAAAGTTAAATGGGCTTTTTTTTATTTTTGATCAAATTTTAGATCATCGATAATTTGGGTTAAAATCGTGCATCTCATTAAACGCGCCTTTTTTTGGGCGCTTCCTTCATTTTGCCGCCACAAATCACTTAAGAATAACAGGGTGAGATGTGTGTGCACTCATGACGGGGATTGTATGGTTCGATTGGCAAAAAAAATCACATGCCCTTTCATTTTACATAGAACAGCGTTTCCGTTCAGCCTCAGTGCCTTTAGGCTCAGACAAAAGGACGTGCGCCTGTTGTTCCAAACACTCACAAAATAATCTATTTCTTCACAAGAAAAGCTCTACTGTTAGCTGGGATCCTTACAACTTAGTTAGATTAAAATTTGGGGAAGTTTTTATGTAGTTGGTAGAGAATTTAAAGGCCATCTACCGCGTAAAGTCAGGGGGGAGAGCGGGGGGGGGCAGGGCGAACACAAAACAAGCTCTATAAGAATACTGGATAAATTCACCAAACTTATGTAGACATTGCACGCAATACTTTTATTATTAACAGTTTTCTATTTAAAAAATTCCCGGGTATTGGGCAGCCTAACTTTAAAATTGAAAAACATCTTTTCCTAGTAAATGCAGTCTCTTTTTTAGGGCAAAAATCCCCTTTAATTTTCAGTATACTTTTAATAGGTTCATTTTTCAATTTTGCCCATTCCACCTTTTTTCATATACCACCTTCATTAAATTAAAAGTCCACAATTTTGTATCACACAGGTTTATGGTGCCCAAAAATACCTTGTATTATCAAAAACATTACAGATCTGTTTTTTTTCACTTTTTTCCCAGTCCAGATTTGTTCATTGAGGGACCTTTCCCCTTTAAAAGTGAATGCCAATTTTGTATCCCACAGGGAATTGAAAGGTGCCAAAAATACCTTTTATTATCCCAATACAATTTTTTTAGGATACGTTTTTTTCACTTTGGCAGGCCCTTTGTTATAATCTACTTTGCAGTTATATTTGAATCCCAATTTGTTGTTTATTTGAGGGGTTTTAGGATAGCTGTATTTTTCCGTCTTTTAATAAGAACTTTTAAAACTCATTTCCCAACCTTCTCAAATTTTTATATTTCTGAACATGGAGAAATTTAGGGGGTAAGCAAGCAAAGAGGGGGGGAGGGGAAAGAGGAGAGGTACGAGAGAAGGTGCTCCTTCCCCTCACAAACACGAAAGCAAACGGATCTCATTGCAGGACCTCGGGCCTGTCATCGCTGGGGCAGGGCCCTGTGAACTCAGTAACGAACAGCGTCGCCAATCTTTTCCCTTTTGTGGTTAAGCAAACCCGCACCCGCGCTTACCCCCCTCGCCTCCCCCCTCACGGCCCCAAAAGTCTCATCACACACCACATCCTCCAACAGAAGCACCCAAATGTCAACCCCGGTACCCACCATGTGGAAAATCCCTTTCCGAAAAACCCCTTTGATGACAAAATGCGGGTTGGGGGCAAAGGCATTTTAAAAAATCAAAGGCCCCAAAAAGGATATTTTTTTCTCTCTACGCCCAGTTACTGAGCCATCAAGGAGGAAAGGAAGCCGGTCAATCAGCAAGAAACCTGGGGGGTCGGCAACGCCCTTGCGTCCCTCTTGCTTGTAGCCCGCACTCCCTGGATGCGAATTCAGGACGCGAATCACCTGTGTTGTTTGATGAAAAAGACGAAAATTGCGGTTTCCAACTTGGTCTTTTCAGCAGAATTTGTTTGCGAGCCCCTTCATAAAACTGGACAGGAGGAAGACGATGGGGTAGTGCCCAATACGGGTCCCCCCCACAAAAAGGGAAAGGGCCGGTCGCAGAATTTCCGCTGATATGTTTTTCCCCCCAGCCAGGGGCCAGCGCAAACCCCGCTCCCGCTTACCGCCGTCAAAAAGCCCAGGACCCTCAAGCCGGGGGCCTTTTTTGAGCAGCCTTTGATTCCCCCACGATGTAAATATGCCCCCCTTTTGCCGTAAACGCAAAAGGAAAGGAGCAAGAACCTTAGGGGGTTAACCACCACCAACTGCAAATCAAAAGCAGCAAATTTGCATGATTTGGGAAAAGGGAGGCCCCACGGGGCCCAAAAAAAGGGCCAAAACCGAGCCCCGGGCCCCCAAAACCACGGACAAAACCCTCTGTCCCCGCCTCCGCCTTCCTCCTCGCGCCACCCCCAATTTTTCCCCTCAGCTGCCCAGCCCTCTCAAAGTAAAGATCGGGCCCATCAGCCCCCCGCTTCAGCCCCCAAACCGTCGCCCGAGAAACCACCGCACCACCAGAGACCCCAACCAAACCCCTTCTTTTCCGCCATTTTTAAACGACCTGCACGCAGTAAAAGGGGGCCAGTCAAGCACCCCAGCCTTCTGTTTTCCCCAGGTTTGGGGAGCAGAAGAAACACTTTAACCCAAACCACCCAAAGCCAAAACCCGGGAATTTTGGGGCATTGCCAGGCTTTTGGGCCCTTTGGGAAAATTTGTTGCCTTTCCTCTGGTGGCACCAGATGGGTTTCCCCCCATGCCCAGGGCCCCTTGGGCTCCCCCCAATTCCAGATGCCAGCAGGCTTTTCCTTTTTTGCCAGCAAAGCCGCCCTTGGCCCGGGCCAGCCACATGTCATCTAAAAATTTCAATTTGCGTTGTCTGAATCTTGGCCGGAAAAGTCCATCTGACCCCCAAAACACGGGACTAGTAAGCACGGCCAAGGCCCGCAAATATCTCTTTTGACAGCTCACTGGGTGGGGGGGGGCTGGGGGGGGGGGGGGGAGGGGGGGGATTCTCTGGGGGTGATGGGGGCTCTCGGGCTGGGCGCACCTCTTAAAAAACCACGGGGATGGGCGGGGTTTTCTTTCCCCCCAAAGGGCCCTCTGGGGGCATCATTTTCCCCAGAGAAACCGGGCCCCGGTTTAAAAAATAAAACGTCTTGGAGACCTCCCCCAACAGGTCGGGGCTGTGGACAGCTTTTCCGCAACAGCATTTGGGACCCTTGGGTTTCGGGAAAATGATTTTTGGACACTCTAAAACAACAGGTTAGGGCCAGCGAGGGAGGAGGAACGGACACAGACAAAAACCCCAAACACGGAGCCTTTCTCCCCGAAAAACCACAAAGGCCCCGACTTTTTCCCAAAATTTTCCCATCGGTCTTCTTTAAAAGAAATTGGGTTTTCGGGGCCAGAGCAAAGTGCAAGGGTGGCGCATCACTCTCAGGGTGCATCATCTCGGGAAAAGCAGGGCTGTGTTTGAAGCTTTTGGCCGGGGGCAGGGGAGGGGGAGGAGGGGGAAACCCTAGACCCCCGATTTTCCCGGGACTTCCCTGCCTTTGGAAAGGGGTTGGGCCCGGAAAAATTTAGGCGGGGGAAAGGGGAAGATAGGAAATCAGTTTGCTGAGAAATCAGGCTCCATCTCTCACATAAAGTCTTGGATGCTCCCATTTCCCCCCTCCCCATTAAGGCCATCAAAAATGAACAAAAGTTCTGGGTTTCCCCCCTCTGGAAACCCCGGGACAAAAAAAAAATCACACTTTTTCCCTTTCCCCCCACCCAAATAAGAGTAAAATGCAGGAAATGGGACCAATGGAGACATCTTTTTGCGTCTGCCTTTTAGTTCCCCCAAAAGTCACGTGTGGAACAACATCACGACGGACACAGTAAGTGCCCAAATAGCCATAGCATCAGGCAGGGGAAAAACCAAGGGTGGCCCCGAAGCCCTAATGGGTGACCTCTGGCAATTTTTTTTTACCCCCCCTCACCAAAAGCATGCAATGCAGGCACACAACCAACACCCAACCCAAGAACCCCGCTTTAAAATTTATTTGGGGCAACGACTAAACTGCGTCCAACAAAAAACCCATTTTTTGTATGTTTCCGGACCCCAAAAACTTTTGGGGGATACCCCAAAAAAACGAATGGCCCGAGTCCCGCCGCCACGCCATAGAGGTGTTTGTCCTGCCCATCAGCCAGCTTCATATCTGATCGGAACCTTCAGCAAGCGGAGGCAGTCATTACTAAGTTTTGAGCGATTACGGTTGGCCATCGACCACTCGTCGATGGGTCGATAGTCGACCAATCATCGACAAGATTAGTCGATATTACAGATTTATGATCGAATGACCATTAAAGTCTATGGAGAGCAACAACACCTTCATACTTCTTACACCCAAACAGGGCTGAGAAGCTGGAATTTAACCTCCACAACAGATCAAAAGGATTACGTTCTAACAACTTAGGCAACACACTTAGGTTAAAAGGCCACAGAAAAAAAATCACACAGCCCAATCGCTATCCCTGTCTTGTACCCAGCATGCCCTTACACACACCTTCATCCCTCTCCCAAATAAAAACGTACACACACACACACACATCGATGTTTGCTGTGCGCTCCTCATTTTATCCTTGAACTGGACATTGAATATCCCTGTCCTGTAACGCAGCATTAAGCCGCGCAAACCCCTGGCATTCGCGTGTCGCGCGTCAGTGATTAACAAGTCACGGAAAAAGGGAATCTTTCAACCCACCATTTATATTTGAAATGTGCTGCATTGTGACTATACTGTCCCCCTTGGGCCACAGCATGAGCCCCAAACCTGCATGACCCCCATATTCAAAAGTGCCCGAAAAAAGGATTTTTTATCAACTACCATTTTAGTTGTTCTTGACATTGACTATATCTTTCCTGTACCGAAGACTGACCATTAAACCTTTCTTGATCACTCAGATTTAAAAAAGTTCCGGAAAAGGAGTCTTTCAACCATCATTTATGTTTCACTGGACAATGACTATACTGACCTGGCCACAACATTAGCCCCAAACCTGCATCCCCCAGATTAAAAAAGTGCCGTAAAAAGGTGTCTATCAACCACCATTTTAGTATTGAACTTTGACATTGACTATATCTGTCCTGTACCTGCAAGAATGACCATTAAACCTGTCTGACCCCCAAACCAAGATTAAAAAGTGCCTTGGAAAATAGTCTTTCAACCACCAGATTTAGGTTTCCTGGACTTGACTATACCTGTCCTGGGCCACAGCATGAGCCCCAAACCTGCATGACCCACCCCAATTACCAATTGCCGGAAAAATGAGTCTTTCAACCACATTTTAGAATGACACCTTTGACATTGACTAACCCTGTCCAGGGCCACAGCATGAGCCCCAAAAAACCTGCATGGACCCCAGATTAAAAGTGCCGAAAAAGTAGTCCTTTCAAAAACCACCCACACACATAGTGATTCAACTGGACATATACTGTCCCCCTGTCCTGGGTAGCGCTTGCCCTCCGTAAGAGTGCTGACCAATTGAGCTTCACTTTAACAACTGTTTCACCTTTTCCATACCACAGTTTGCCCTTATTTCTTGGTGCATTCTTTTTTCTCATATTACGTCAACGTGCTGTCGCTGGTAGCGCAATTGTGTCTCTGTACTATTTTATCTCTGTGTCCCCCCGGTCTCCATACTCCATGTCCCTCCTGAATAACCTAGCGCGTCTTTGTCAAGTGTGTGTATTTCCTTTACCGTCCCTTGTACAATTCAGTAGTAATTTTTTTACCCAGCTATTTAGGTACATTCAAGTTTGTTTTTTATGAGGTTTTAATTCTAGAAACACACAATTTTAAATAATTATGTAATCCCCACCAATGTACTTTGTTTTCTCGTCTTTTTTTTCATTGTACACACAAAAGGGGTTGTCTCAATACATGTATTTAAAGCAATTATAAAGATCTTGCAAAAACAATGTCATTTGTGCAATATTGTGTCCAATTAACAAGTCCAACCAATTCCAGATTTTCTTGCGCACCATATCACCCTTGATTGCCACTCTTGTGCGCAATTGTTTAGAACAAATTGTCTGTTAGAAACAACATTTTTTTTTACTAGGACCTGATAGTTGTAAGCTGCAATGTCACAGCAAAATTCCCCCAAAAATTCAAATCATGAACCCTTTAGGCCATAGTCCACTTTGGACAAATTGAGATCGCGTGAACAAATGTGTCTTGATGTAGAAACACAAAACATACATTTTAATAAGGCCCTTGATATAGATAGCTGCATGTCTCAGCACAAAAATTCCCCAAAAATTCAAAAGCATGACCCCCTTGAGCCACATTTGGACAAGTGGGTGAAGGGGAACGAGAAGTGTCTGGTTTGGGGGAGAACGGGGAACGATGTCTGTTATAGAGGGTGGGGGAGGGGGACCTGGTAGGGGGGGTGAGTTGGGACTGTCCGTGTTTTCGCGCGCTGCATTCACATGACCCAAATAAATTACGTAAAAATGACTTCTCATCCACATATAAAAACATTGTGTGAGGAGAAATGCACACACACACAATCCACAATTCTTTTCAAAGGCGAGCGCTCATGTGACAATTGCTTAGAGAGCGATCACAGCAACCATGCAACCTCAAAAAACATATAAATATGACTTCTCATCCACTATTAAAAATTGTTGATTGAGAAATGCCACTTAAAAAGCCAAGCCACATTTCTTATTCCAAAGGACCAATGTATTATTGCTGTATCACACATCTACAATGAACTCTCCAACCAATATAAAAATGCACTTCGTCAGGCCACTGATTAAAAATTTGTTAGGGAGAACTTATGAATATTGCCACTTAAAATCCACAATTCTGTTCCCATGCCCATAATATATAGCTATAACCTCACAGCAACATTACTCTCAAAACCATATGAGAATAGCGAAAGACGGGGGTTCTTAAGTAGGAAGTGAGTAAATGGAGGATAAGGGGGGGGGGGGGTTTGGTCGGGATGAGAAACCTTGGGGGGGGGGGGGGCTGGTCGGGGTTTACAGTCTCTTCACAGCAAAACCAGAAAATGAACTGTTTGGAAAAGAGAATAAAAAATTGCAGTAAATAAATTATCAGAGTTTAAAAAAAAAAAAAATTTTTTCAATAGGACCATTTCCTTTTGAAGAGGAATTGAAGTAGACCCGGTCAACTAATCAGTGAACACGGCAATTGGTTGGGGCCACAACAACATTCATAGATTACATGCTGATTCATCTTTATTGCAAGTCAAACCGATCCACATTCTATGTGAAAGCAGGATGCGTTTGTACTGTAATGACTTCCTCCAGCTGTGTCTGAAGTTCCGCTCAGATATGACGCTTGGCTGCTGGGTATTCACAAACACCGCTATGGCGTGGCGATCTGAGCTCGTCCATTCCGTACCAATTTGGATACCCAGAAGTCTAATGGTACCGTAACACATACAAAAACATCTTTGTTAGAGACTCATATATTCCGTGGCACCCATGATCTTAATCTGTCTCTTGTGAGTTTTATGAGTCCCCTGCAATGCATGCGTTATTTTATTTGGTTAAATATAAAAGATTTCTAGATTTCACCCATTAGTCTTCTGCCACCTAGCTGCAGCTGCCGCCTCTGCGGCTACTATGGCACTCTAACTACCAATCCTATCTGTCCACTTCGCTTATTTTGTTTCCACCGTGGCCAATTTGGGTAACATTAAGCAGTACGCAACAGATGTTCGTTCTCAGTTGATCAATCATCAAGTTCTCCATTGTCATGCAATTTTAACTCTCTATTGGATGTGGAAGGAAGAGGTGCTGAGTTTTGTTTAGATCCAAAGCCTCGTAGGCGCAAGTCTATCTTCTATAAATTAAGAAATTAGATCATTACACTTCCATGATAGAGGTGTAATCTTTGCTCCTATGCCACCACAGACAGTTAGAACTGCGAGCACATATTTAATAGTTGTCATACATGTACTCTCTGTGATGGCCTTAATGCAAGGATCATGTTGGAGAAAATGGGCTCGCCAATCACACATGTGAAGATGGAGCCTTGATTTCCCAACCTCTGGTCGAGGGGCACTATCAACTGATCTTGCCCTCATCTTCCTGCCTCCGCCTCAAATTCACGTCTAACAGCCAAACCTCTTTCCAATGGCAGGGACGTCGGTAACGACGGTGTCTAGGAATACCTCATCCTACTCCTCCTCCGCTTCCTCCGGCACCAGCTTCAACACAGCCCTGACATGCCTGAGATTTGCAACCCTGAGAGCTGATGCGCCACCTTGCACTATCTCAGGACCCCAGAACCATGCCTAATGAAGCCGATGAAATTGTGAACTGTCAAGAAAAGCCTTGTGGAATTTTGACTGAGGAAAAGGCTCCGTGTCCGCATCTGTGTCCGTCTCCTCCTCCGGCCACTGGCGGACCTGTAGTATCTGAGTGTCCAACGATCGTTCGAAACTAAGATCACCACAATGCTCATTCCTGACAAGGCATTGACCTCACTGACCTATTTTTGGTGGCTCTTCAAACTTGCAAGGATGGTGGCAGAGCTCTATCACCTGCTCCACTCTCGGTTGGCTCAAATCACCCCCAAGTCCACACCGCTTGCTTGTCAGGCCATGTGTCACTTCCTTACTGGCGTAATGGCATTGCTCTGCTGGCCCACAATCGCTGAGGCCTGTGGAGGGTGGAATACCAGCGTGTTGCCACGTCAACAGATGAGACGGTTGACTGTGAGGCCGAGCTGGACGCTGCAAAACTGCAGCCAGGCGGGACGAGCGGTGCGAACGTCGGAAGTGCGAACTTAGACGTCTAGCCTACATCACCAGGCAGTCCAGACCCGGGTAGCTCTTTAAGAAATTTCTGGACGACAAGTTTCATGAACATTTGCCCAGGCAAGGTTATGGTGCTCCAGCCTACCGATCTTAAGGCTGCCAGCAATTTCGCCGCCGTTATCCACACCACCATGCGCTGGCACAAGGTTCTTGGCACCCAGCCAGCGCTCGGCATCCTCATTGTCGGAGAGCTGTCCACAGCTCCTGAACGCTCTGAGATTGGACGTTCTCCAAGACAGAATTAATTTCAACACTGCCTTTTTCTCAGGGCACGTGATGCCACCAGAGTGACCTTGTTGGGAAAGAACCTGACCACATCCTTCTGTTTTGAAGAGCGTGTCGCCGTTGCCTGAGAGCCCACCGTCTCCCCCCCATAGACATCCAACCAGCACACCCAGTGAGCTGTCACATAGATAATAGGCGGCCCAAGGGCCGTTGCCAAACTAGTACCATGTTGTCGGTGGTCAGATGGACTTTTCCCGCCACAGATGCAGACAACGCGCATGAGAAATTTTATAGATGACACGAGGCTGGGCCAGGGCAGGGAACGTGCTTTTCTGGCAAAGAGAATGCCCTGCTCGGCATCTGGTTTGGGAGGGGCAGGCAAGGGCCAAGGACGTGGTCGGAACCCATCTGTGGTCCACCATACGGAAAGGCAAACATTTCCAAGGCCCAAAAGCCTGGCAATGCCGACATTCAGGCTTTTGTTCTTTGGATGGTTTGGGTTAAGTGTTACTTCTGCTCCCATACCTGGAAGACAGAAGTGCTTGGCTGCTAGACTGTGCCGCTGAAGGCGTGCAGGTCGTCAAACAAAACAGGGGCGGAAGGGAAGTGGTAGGATGGGTCTCCTGTGGTTGCTGGTGGTACTTGTGGCGAGCGGTGGAGGCTGAAGAGAGGCTGATCCTGATCATGACTCCGAGAGACATGGGCAGACAGAGAACGCTTGGTGGGCGGAGGAGGAAGAGGCGGAGACAGAGGGAGGTGAGCAGTGGTTGGAGGCCCGGCGTCAGTCTGGCCCTTTTTTTAGGGCCAATTTTGCCGCCATTCAACTCATGCATTCGCTGCATGTGACCTAGACATGTTGGTGGTGGTTAACCACCTAAGGTTCTTGCCTCTACTTATGCGTTTTACGGCAAAGGCGGCATATGACATCGCTGGGTGAATCAGAGAGCTTGCTCAAAGAAGCGCCCAGCTTGAGAGGGACCTGTTACCTTTTTGACAGCGATAATCGAGGATTCGGGGTTTGCCGCTGACCGTGGCTGGCGGAATCATACAGCGTGACTTCTGCTACCGCCCACTTTTAACATGCCTTCTGACCCCAACCTCATTTTGTCATTAAAGAGGTCTCCAGAAAATGGATTAACCACAGTGGTGGTTACACTAGTTGACATTTGGTCTGGTTTCTTCATGTTGAACTGATGCTGGTGAAGCTGATGACGAACATTTGTGGCCGTGACGGGAGGATCGAATGAGGTAAGACTGCTGGATGCAAGGATTGCATTAACCACTTAAGGACAGATTAGGTCCGACTCTGTTCGTTACTTGAGATTCACAGGGCCCTGACCCAGGCGATGACAGGCTGACGGTTCCTGCAAAACTGAAAGAACCACCAGGCATTCATGTTTGTCCCGCCAGCCACAGGAAGGAGTCCCCGTACCTCTACCTCTACCTCCAGTCCCTACCCCCCTCTTTGCTCGCTTACCACCTGAATTTTCGCTCCATGTTCAGAAATATAAAAAATTTGAGACGGATTGGAAGATTTTTGGAAAGAGTTCCTCTTATTAAAAGACATCAAATCACAGCAAATCTCCAATCCCTCAAATCAAAACAAAATTGCTGGATTCAAATAAAACAGCAAGTATATCTATCAACACCTAACTGGACAGAGCCAAAGTGAAAAAACATGTATCTGAAATTATTCGTAAACAAAGGTATCATTAGGCACCTATCAAATCCCCTGTGGTGACTACAACAAAATTGCTGTATTCAATTTAAACTGCAAAGTAATATCTAACAACAAACTGTCCCTGCGCCAAATGAAAAAACACTTGTCCTAAATGTGTTCGGATAAAATAAGGTATATTTGGCACCATTTCAATTCCACCAGTGTGACTACAAAATTGCTGTATTCACATTTAAGTGGCATAGGTGCCTCAATGAACAACAGCTGTAGTGCGCCAAAGTAAAAAAACACGTATCTTGAAATTTTTTTCCGATAAAAAAAGATATTTTTTTTGCACCTACAAATCACCTTTGGTAACTACACAATTTCTGGATTCAAATTTAACTGCAAGGTGGGGCTCTATCAACAAATCTTGACTGGGCAAAAGTGCAAAAAACACGTATCTTAAATTTATTCGGATTAATAAAAGGTATAATTTTATGGCCACCTATTAATTTACCTTGGTAACTACACAATTGCTGGATTCAAAATTCACTGCAAGGTTGCTCTATCAACAAATCTGGACTGGGACAAAAAGTGCAAAAAACACATACTGAAATGTATACGGATAAATAAAAGGTATTTTTTTTGCACCTAACAATTCACCCTGTATGTAACTAACAAACAATTGCTGGATTCAAAATTAACTGCAAGGTGGTGCTCCAATCAACAAATCTTGACTGGCAAAATGGCAAAAAAACACGTATCTTTAAGTTGTATTCGGATAATAAAGGTATTTTTTTGGCACCTATTAATTTTACCTGTGGGTAACAACACATAAGCTGTAATCAAATCTTAACTCAAGATGGCTCTAACAACGAATCAGAACAGGCTTGAAAATTGCAAAAACACTGTATCTGAATGTCATTTCTGATAATAAAAAGGTATTTTAGTGGCACCTAATCAATTCACCTGTGGTAACTACACAATTGCTGGATTCAAATTTAACATGCAATGTTTGCACTATCAACAAACGGACTGGCAAAAGGTCAAAAAACACGTATCTGTAATGTAGTCGGGGATAATAAAAGGTATTTTTGGCACCCATCAATCAATTCACCTGTGGTAACTAACACAATTGGCTTGGATTCAAATTTTACTTGCAAGGTGGCTCTATCAACAAATCTGGACTGGCAAAAGGGCAAAAAACCACGTATCTGTAATGTATTCGGTATAATAAAAGGTATTTTTTTGCACCTATTAATTTACCTGTGTTAACTACACAATTGCTGTTATTCAAATTTAACTGCACAAGAATGGCTCTATCAACAAATCTGGACTGGGCAAGAAGTGCAAAAAACACGTATCTGTAATGTATTCGGATAATAAAAGGTTTTTTGGCACCAATCAATTCACCTTTGTAACTACACAATAGCTGGAAACAAATTTAACTGCAAGGTGTCTCTTATCAACAAATTGGACTGGGCAAAAGGCAAAAAACCACGTATCAGTAAATGTATTACGATAATAAAAGTTATTTTTTTGGCACCTTTCAATTCACCTGTGGTGACTAACATAATTGCTGCATTCACATTTAATGTCAAGGTGCCACATATGAACAAAGCTGTATTGGCGCCAAAGCCAAAAAACACGTATCTGAAATTTATTCGTATAATACAAGGTATTTTTGCACCTTTCAATTCACACTGTGTTGACAACAAAAATTGCTGCATATCACATTAAGTGCCAGGGCCTCAATGAACAAAGCCTGTAAAGCGCCCAACGTGAAAAAAAACACGAATCTGTAATGTATTCGGATAATAAAATGTAATTTTTGCACAATCAATGCACCATTTATGGTAACTACACAATTTGCTGGATTCAATTTAACCTGCAAGATGGCTCTAACAACTAATCATGACTGGTGCAAAAGTGCAAAAAACACTAAGCAGTACGTTAATTTCTTATAATCACAAGGTATTTTTGGCACCATTCAATTCACACAGTGTTGACTACAAACAAAATGTGTCAGCATTCACAATTAAGTGGCAAGGAGCCCTTGCCTCATTTAAAACAAATCTGGACTGGGCAAATTGAAAAAGAACACCTATCATGGAAATTTGATATACTGATGAATTAAAGTGATTTTTGTCACCTAACAAAGAGAACCTGCAGTTACTAAGAAAAGATGTTGTAACCTAATATAAGTTCAGCTGCAATAACCATAAATATTTTCAATAGAAAACAGTTAATAATAAAGCTATTTGTCATGTGCAATGTCACACTAAGACACGGTGAACTATATTCCATTATTCTTTATAGAGCTTGTCTGTGTTCGCCCGCGCCCCCCGCCCCACCCCCCGCTTCTAACCCCTTGACTTTACAAAGCGGTAGAATCTCCTTTAAAATTTCTACCTAACTACATAAAAATCTTCCAATCTCTAATCTTAACTAAGTTTGTAAAGTTATCACAGCTAAACAATAGAGCTTTCTCAGTTAAAAATATAGAATTTATATCGCAGACCTTGTTTGGACACAAGCAGAGCGCAACGTGCCTACAGTCTGAGACGCTGAGAGACACTGAGCGGAACAGGAACACTGATCTAGTAGTAAAACGATGGTCAGTGTGATATTTCCAGCCAACGCAACCATTACACATCCCATACATGACGACGCACACACATCTCACTCCAGCTCTAATCTGTAATCAGGGTGGATTTGCTGGCCGCGCAAAAGACATTAAGCCGCGGCGAAAATGTCGCGAACATAATAGGAAGAAGCACAGAATTTAACCTAAATAGGTAGCATTATCTAAAAATTTCGATCACAAAGAAACTGATGCCGAATTCAACTTGTTTCGAAAAAAATCGTTCAACACAATCATTACAGACAAACTCCATCCGGCTTAATCCCCCACATATAATTTGGATCGTTTGTACTTTCATCAATAAGAATCATGCATGGATCACCTGTATGATTTTGTGGCCACCAAAATGCCGAGGTCCACCGATTAGATGCCACAGTAGTCGGACTGTGTTGTCTGGTGGCCCACAGGTGAGTTATCTGGGGGGGGGGGGGGGGCCCACCCTTGATGCTCTTGGTGGGCCCATCCCTACTGTACGTAAAAATATTACCCCGGCCTCTCGTACAAAAATGCGCACCGATTATTAACCCATAATACAGTGTGCAAAAAGAACTGTATTGTTGTAGCACAATATCAATTAAGTCGCAAATCTCCTATCGCACATAATCTGTCCTGTCTAGCATATCATATACACAGGGCTAATTAGCTCCATCCTATCCCCCTCCACACACATACAATATCCTCCTCCCCCACATACAATATCCCCCTCCACCCACATACAAAATTCCCCCTCCACCCACATACAATAAATCCCCCCTCCTCCCACAATGACAGATAACCCCCCACCAACCCACAGACAACATCCCTCCTCACCCACATACAATATCCAGCCCCCACCCGCCCACACGCAATATCCCCCTCCACACCAACATACACTATCCCCCTCCACCCACCTCCAAAATCCCCTCCACCCACATACAATATCCCCCACCACCACCCACAAATCCCCTCCCCCTCCCCCCACAAACAATATCCCCTCCACCCACATACCATATGCCCCCTCCACCCAAACAATATCCCCCTCCACCCACATACAATATCCCCCTCTCCCACATACAATAACCTCCTCCACCCACATACAATAGTCCCCACCACCCACATAACAAATATCCACCCCGCCCACCCACATACATACAAACACCCACCCACATACAATAACCCCTTCCAACCACATATAAATATCCCCCTCCACCCACATACAACATCCCCCTCCACGCAACAAACAATATCCCCCTCCACCAAAAACAATATCCCCCTCCACCCACTATACAATATCCCCCCCACCTACATACAATAGTTCCCCCTCCACCCACATACACTAACGCCCCCTCACCCAAATAACACAATCCCCCATCCCAACCCCACATACACTATCCCCTCCACCCACATACACTATCCCCACCACCCACAACACTATCCCCCTCCACCACATACAATATCCCCTCAGCCCATCATACACTAATCACCCCTCCACCCACTGTAACTATCCCCTCCACAACCACAAACACAATCCCCCTCACACCCACATACGATATCCCCCTCCACCCACATACTAATATCCCCGCTCCACCCACATACAATATCCCCCTCCGACCCCCATACAAATATCCCCTCCACCCACATACAATAACCCCCTCCCCCACCATACAAAATCCTCCCCCTCCCCAACATCCAATATCCCCCCTCCACCTACATACAATATCCCCCTCCACCCCACATACCCTCTCCCCCTCCACCCACATACACTAGCCCCTCCACCCACAAACCACTATCCCCTCCACCAACATACACTATCCCCCTCCACCCACATACATATCCCTTCTCACCACCCACATACACTATCCCCCTCCACCCACATACACTATCCCCCTCCAACCACATACACTATCCCCCTCCACCCACAAACAAAATCCCCACCACCCACATACACTAACCCCCTCCACCCACATACACTATCCCCCTCCAACCACATACACTATCCCCCGCCACCCACAAACCTATCCCACCTCCACCCACATACAATATCCCCCTCCACCCACATACAATATCCCCCCTCCACCCACATACAATATCCCCACCACCCACATACAATATCCACCCCTCCACCCGCATACATAAACCCCCCTCCACCCTCGAAACAAAATCCCCCCGTCCACCCACATACAAGATCCCCCACTACCCACATACAATATCCCCTCCACCCACATACAATATCCCCCCACCCCCACATACCATATCCCCCCTCCACCCACATACAATATCCCCCTCCACCCCAAGACAATAACCTCCTCCACCCACATACAATATCCCCCACCACCCACATACAATATCCCCCTCCCACCCACATACAATAGCCCCCTCCACCCACATACAATATCTCCCTCCATACCCACAAACAATAACCTCCCCCACCACCCACATACAATATCCCCCTACCACCCACATATCAATATCTCACCACCCAAAAACAATATCCCCACTCCACCCACATCAATAACCATCCACCCACATTACCAAATTCCCCCTCCACCCCATACAATATCCCCCTCACCCAAAAACAATCTCCCCCTCCACCCACAAACAATACCCCCTCCACCCACATACAATATCCCCCCTCCACCCCACATACACTAATCCCAACCCCCTCCACCCACATACACTATCCCCCCTCCACCCACATACACAAACCCCCGCCCCCCACATACACTACCCCCACCCACACCCATACACTATCCCCTCCCCCCCCACCCACAACACTAATCCCCCCTCCACCCACATACACTATCCCCCTCCACCCACATACAATAACCCCGCCACCCACATACAATATCCCCCTCCACCACACATACAATATCCCCCTCCACCCACAAACAATATCCCCCTCCACACACATACAATATCCCCCGCCCCCCACCAACAATAACCCCCCCTCCACCCTCATACACTATCCCCCTCCACCCACATACACTAGCCCCACCACCCACATACACAATCCCCATCCACCCACAAACAATATCCCTCCACCCACATACACTATCCCCCTCCCAGCCACATACACTATATCCCCCTCCAAACCACATAAACATTCCCCCTCCACCCACATACAAATAACCCCCTCCACCCACATACACTATCCCCCCCCCTCCCTCCTCCACCCACATACACTATCCCCCTCCACCCACAACCACTATCCCCCACCACCCTCATACAGTAATCTCCCGCTCCACCCACATACAAAATCCCACCTCCACCAACATAAACTATCCCCCTCCACCCACATACAATATCCCCCTCCATCTACATACACTATCCCCCCTCCCACCCAACAATACAATATCCCCCCCCACCACCCACAATAACAATATCACCCCTCCATTCCTACATACAATACCCCCTCCACACACATACAATATCCCCCACCACCCGCATACAAAATCCCCTCACCCGTCAAACAATAACCTCCTCCACCCGCATACAAATATCGCCCCCTCCACCCGCATACACTATCCCCGTTCCAACCGCATACGACAATCCCCACCACCCCATACACTATCCCCTCCCACCCACATACACTATCCCCTCCGCCACACTACAAAATCCACCACCACCCACATACAATATCACCCTCCACCCACATACAATATCCCCTCCCCCCCCATACAAAATCCCCCACTCCCAGCCACATACATATCCCCCTCCACACACATACATTAGTCCCCACCACCCGCATACAATATCTCCCTCCACCCCGCATCACAATATCCCCCTCCACCCGCATACAATATCCCCCTCCGACCCGCCAATACAATTTTATCCCCCTCCACCCTCATACAATATCCCCCTCCACCCGCATACAATAACCCCCACCCCCCGCATACAATATCCCCCATCCACCCACATACAATATCCCCCTCCACCCCATACATATTATTCCCCTCCACCCGCATACTAATATCTCTCCCTCCACTTTTTCCCTTGGTACAGCGCATCCTCACCACCATCTAAAATACACACCAACGCAGCAAGAAAGTAGAAGTGTTAACACCTAACACAGTTCAATCCAGGGACACATGTACAACTGCCCACTAAACTAATGTCAATATAACCTACAACACCCGCCATATAGAGACCGCATAGAGTCAGATCACCAGCTTCAGTATAACCAACAACAATGCCATATAGAGACGGGATGAGATTCATACACCAGCTCAGTATAACCTACAACACTGCAAAATAGAGACCAACATATAGGTCAGACAGACCAGCTCATAGTATAACCTACAACACAGCCAAAAATAGAGACCCGCAAGATTCGAGACCCAGCTCAATTATAACCTACAACACCGCCTAAAAAGAGACCACATAGAGTTGTCAAGACATCATCTCAGTAAAAACCAACAACAACCCTCCCATATATATCGACCACATAGATATCAGACACCAGCTCAGGAATAACCAACAACAACCGCCAAATAGCAGACCCGCATAGAAGGACATACACCAGCTCAGGTATAAACCAACAACATCACCATAAGAGACCACATATGAGGTCCATACTGCCATCTCGGGTATAACCTACAACGACTGCCAAATAGTAGACCCGCATAGATGAGACAGACACCACTCACAGTGACACATCACAATAAATGATGAAAACAACACAGTATCCAATATAGAATTAACAATAACCCCTACAACCAGGGACTCCACCATAGACTGTCCTATCAGCGTAGTTCCGTTCTCGTTCTCTCATGAGTCTGTTCTTATTATCCCTTTTCAATTCTGCATCCTTCCACAACCGCCATGATGACTTTTCCCGGACACAAATCATCCCTCGCATAAATTACACACAAATATCTTAGAATCCTCATTTTACCAGCATCTTTTTTACCCATCTCCGACCACACTACAAACTGCCCAGCGGGTAGGGAGATCGGGTACAAGCCAAAACTTAGAGGTCTATAATCCTAGGGGGTTTGAGGGTGGGGAAAGGACTAAACCCCCCTGGAGAATAATGGCAGAGTATAGAGGCCGTTAGGAGGGGGTCACTTTAAGTGGGAGAATATACAGCAGTTAAGGGTCTCATTTAGAAAGTAAACAGGCAGTTAAAGGCCACCATTAGGGAGTCACATACAGCAGTTATTGGGTCCTCTTTTAGGGAGATGTACAGGCAGTTAAGGGTCTCTTTAAGTAGTAAACAGGTAGTTATTGGGCCTCCTTTAGCTAGTGTTGCAGGAAGTCAGGCCCCCCCTTATAAGCTATTATGTATAGGAAGTCAGGAGCCCCCATTAGACTAGTGTGTAGGTAGTCATGGCCCCCTAAGGTATAGTGTAGCGTAGTCAGGATGTGCCCCCTTTTATTAGTCAGGGCTCCCTAGTTATTCAGGCTCCCTTTATATAGCCATTGGGCACCCTTTAATGAAGTTCAGTCCCCCACTTAAGTAGTCCAGGGCCCCTTTATGTAGCCCAGGGGCCCCTTTATTAAGTTCAGGGCCCCCCTTTAATTATCATGGGCCCCCTATATGTAGACAGGGCCCCCCATAGTAGCCAGTGCCCCCCAATTGGTAGTCATGGGCCCACCAAGTAGCCAGGGGCCCCCCTATATCCCGGCCCCGCCATATTAGCCATGGGCCCCCTTAGTAGTCAGGGCCACCGTAATTAGTTCAGGGCCCCCCATAGTAGCAGCCTCCCCATATAGTCATGGGCCCCCCCATAAAAATCCAGGTCCCCCCATATTGCCAGGCCTCCCACATAGTAATCAGGGGCCCCCCATATAGCCAGTGCCCGCCCAAAGTAAATCATGTGCCCCCCCATAGTATCCAGGGCCCCCCTTCGTAGCCCTGCCCCCCATATAGTCAGGGGGCCCCCTTATGTTATTCAGGGACCGCCCAGTATTCAGGGGCCCCCAATAGATAGTCAGGAGGGGCTCCCTTAGTAAGCCAGGGCCCCCCTTAGTAGTCATATAGGGCCTCCCCATAGTAACAGGGGCCGCCCAAGTATCATGGACCCCCTTTATGTAAGCAGGGCCCCCCTTTATTAGTTCCATGGCCCCCCCATTTCGTCAGTCAGGGCCCCCCTTAGTAGCCATTCCCCCTTAGTTATCCGAGTGGCCCCCATAAAGCCAAGTCCCCCATAGTAGTCAGGGCCCCCATTAGATCGGTCAGAGGGCCCCCCTTAGAACCAGGTGCCCCCCATAGTAGCCAGTGCCCCCCAAAAGTAGCCATGGCCCCCATAGTAGCCAGGGCCCCCTTAGTAGTCCAGTGGCCCCCATATGTAAGTCAGGCCACCATTAGTAGCCAGGGCCGCCCTTAGTATCCAGGGCCCCCCCCCCCCGCCCTTTTGTATACAGTGCCCCGCTTTAGAGTCCAGGGCCCCCTTAGTAGTCGAGGTCCCCCATTAGTCGCCTGGGCCCCCCATAGTAGCCATGCCCCCCATAGTAGCCAGGCCCCCCCTTAGTAATCAGTGCCCCTTCTTTAGAAAGTCAGTGGCCCCCCATAGTAGCCAGGGGCCCCCCTTAGTAGCCAGGGCCCCCATTAGTAGCCCGGGCCCCCCATAGTAGCCAGGGCCACCCATAGTAGCCAGGGCCCCCCCCCCTCTTTGTAGTCAGGGCCCCCCCCCTTATAGCCATGGCCCCCCTTAGTATTCAGTGCCCCCCCCATATTAGTCAGGGCCCCCCCTTAGTCGTCAGGGGCCCCCCCCTTAGTAGCCAGGGCCGCCCCCCCTTAGTAGCCAGGGCCCCACCCTTATTAGCCAGGTCACGTCCCCCTTAGTAGTCAGGGGTTCCCTCTTAGTATTCAGTGCCCCCCCTTGTGAGCCAGGGCCCCCCCCATAGTACCAGGTGCCCCCCAATAGTAGTCCAGGGGCCCTCTTATTATTCAAGGCCCCACCATAGTAGTCCAGGGGCCCTCCCATAGTATTCATGGCCCCCCTTATTATACATGGCCCAACCCCCCAAGTAGCCAGGGCCCACCCCCCCCCTAAGTAGTCAGGGGCCGACCCTCTTAGGTAGTCAGGGCCCCCTGATTACCAGGGGCCCCCCATAAGAAGCCCAGGGGCCCCCATGGTAGTCAGTATGCCCCCCCCCCTTATGAGCCAGTGGCCCCCCTTAAGTAGATCACGGGGCCCCTCTTATATTCATGGGCCCCCATTAGGTAGCCAGGGCCCCCCCCTAAGTAGCCAGGGCCCCCCCTTAGTAGTCAGGGTCCCCCCATAGTATCCAGGGGCCCCCCCTATTAGCCAGGGGCCCCCTTAGATTAGTTAAAAAAAAAAAAAAAAAACAACCACCACTACTGGCACCCCCTTCTCCTGCTCCTTCTCCCGGCAGTTCCCGGCCGCTCGAGCACCCCGCCCGCTCCGTACAGGCGCCCTGCATAGACGGCGCTTGTGAAGTTACGTCACCGCGCCGCTCTACCGTCACCAGTATGGTCCGGCGCCCGCAGTCTGAAGGCCTACTGCGTTCCAGCCTGCCGGGGAGATCAGCGTAGCGCATCGCTAGTGCGCTGTTGCTCCCGCTGACACCGGCATACCCAGTTATTCGTGCTTATAGTCCCCAACTCCGGGCTGGTCTCTGGGCGCTCGGTACGCGGTCCCTGGCTTCCAGTGACCTTATTGGCGGCCCGGTCCCCGGGGAGCGACGGCACTGCATCCCGGGGCCCACTGCGGCACTGGGGTGGGGCCCACCGGGGGAATTCCCCCGGTCCCCCCCGTCGGGCCCAGTCCCTAGCCTGGTTTTGCCATCCTACTTCACATTCCTCTTCAACACAGAAATGGTCCTCTTGAAAAATGTTTTTAAAATGATCATTTCTACAGCAATTTTTATTCCTTTCCAACAGTAGTTTTGCTGGTTTGCTGTGAGGAGACTGTAAAAGACACCAAGGTTTCATTAACAACACCGTCTTCCCTTTACTCACTATAACATTAGAATTTTTCTCATTCTCAATGTTTTTGAGGTCATGTTCTGTGAGATACAGCAATAATTAAGGTCCTTTGTAACAGAATGGTGTGCTTTTAAGTGTCATTACTTCCCTCGACAATTTTAATAGTGGCCTGAGAATTCATATTTAAAAATTTTTGGGGTCATGTATACTGTGAGATACAGCAATAATCATGATCCCTTAGTGTACAGAATGTGGCTTTTTTAAGTGGCATTAACTCCCTCACAATTTTTAATAGTGGCTGTAGAATTCATATTATAAATTTTTTGGGTTCATGTTGCTGTGATAACAGCAATAATCATGGGTCCTTTGGAACAGTAATGTGGCTTCATAAGTGGCATTTCTCCCTCACAAATTTTAACATAGGCATGAGAAGTCAATTTTAATAATTATTTGGGACATACTGCATTGAAAACAGCAATACTACAGGTCCCCTATATATAAAAAAAAGATGTTTCAACTACAAACATTGTGTATCTTCACAAATGTCCAAAGTGGCTCAAGGGTCATGCTTTGAATTTAGTGGGCATTTTTGCTATTAAATGCAGCTATACTTTACGAGGTCCTATTATAAAAAAAAGTTGTATCTAACATACAGTTGTTTATCACAATTGTCCAAATTGGCTCAATGTACATGCTAAGTGAATTTTTGGGGGCATTTTGCTTTGAACTGCATCTATACTAACAGGTCCTAATAAAAAAAAAAATTTGTTTTTCTAACAGACATAATCCTTATCCATCCTAATTAGAAATCGTTCCTTGTGCCTAGAACCGTCTCAAACCCTTGTACCTATTTCTCCTGCCTCCATCCTCACCACGAACCTCTGCCGCTGTCCTGACCTTAATCGCCCTGTTACCACCGGCTACGACTTGGCTCACCGATACGTGCACTACTATCGCTCTACCTTGTGCTGCACCGCAAGCAAGACCAACGTCAGGGAAGCGACCACCTGGTAGACTCCCTCCGCAGCAATACCAATCCCCGCTATGCCTGCGTGCACTGGTGAAAACCGTACTACGAAGATTCCGCTCCCTTGGTAGTACTTACGCCATCGCTTGCTGTGGTCCAGCGGATTCACTACCTCTGTGCGTTACAAGGGGCTGTATAGCTACCTCATGAGGGCCTACCTATTTACCTGCTTATCTACCTATCTAATACCTGCTTAATAGGATGAGTTTGCCACTTATCCTAGTTACTATTTTTTAGGATCTAACATACCTACAGGACCATCTACCTACTTTACTGCCTAATTTTGGGGGCTGCCTACTAACATGGGGTTCTGTTACTAACTACTGTTGCCACAACACGTGACTCTATTATTGGTTGTGGGCACTTTCACTGTTTGGGGCACCAAAGGGGGCACTATTACCATTAGGGGCACTGGGGATGGGGAGTTTGTACAGAGTTCGGAATTGGTAGGGAAATGCTGGAAAAGAGAGAAGTCTAACATGATTGTGTGGTAAATTCTGCAGTGACAAGTTGAGCCCTGGAGAAAACATGATGGTCTAGGCCGGATGGAGAAGAAAAGTAAAAGAGAACAACTCCCAGCAGAGAAGACATCTCCTGTGAGTCCTTGGATTTTAGTGGTTATTTTGCTTTTGTGTTGAATCAGTGCTGCTTTCATGGTCATGTGGCGGTGCCCTGACCACTAGTGATCTATGAGTGCTGGTGATCTGACCATTATGCAGTCACTACATGGCGGTATAGTAATGTTATCAATGGTGCCATGTACAGTAATGCATACCAAAGTCGTTCATAAATTAATAGCAAGACCAACCCTGTAATTAGGATATCTCGTGCACCCAATTTATACTTTCTTGTATTGTTTTATAGTGTAATAATAAATTTTAGAAAGTGGCAAGTTGCATAACTAAGGTAAAATTAGGAGCGGAAATATTGTATGTGGACTGGTGGGAGTTTTATGCCAGGGCTGCATTCTAGACCCAGTCCGGCCCTGTAAATGACTCTAGTATGTACAGTACATTCACAAATATTGAAAATTTGTTTAAGTTTTACTTCTTTAGATTTCTTCTTGAGATGAATCTCTTAATATGACTTAGTATGACTGAAGAAGTCCTATTCTTCTTCAACCACCATCAGCCAAAAGAGGTTTTAGCCAATAGCTATTTCTCACTACTCAGAGTGAATGTCTTTTCAACTGAGAGAGTAAAGAAGGCCACATCTCGACACCTCCAGCAGCGATTCATCTCTACATAAAACAAAACACTTTCGCCTCGAAATTCAACATTCCCAATCCTTCTTTAACATGACGTGTTGGGGAAGGGTCAAGAGGATTCTTTACATATTTGACAATTGTCTGATTCTGCCAAAATCTGTGAAGAATCTTTAACATTCCCTGAAAAAATGACACTTGTTGATTTTCTGTAAAAACTCTGAAAAGTTCTGTTTTATTTAGCATCATGAAATAGCAAAGTGGTTTCTCTAGGAAAAATCAGATGATTGACACCAACCTTCCCTTCCACACACACAACCCCCGCACACCTACACAATCTTGATCAGATTATCACGAAGATACCTGCAATACAAAAATAAATTGGCCAACCCCTTTTCTTCTTAACACATTGGACAGTTTTTGTGTAAGCAGATTAAGATACAATTGGTCTAATGGATTTGTTGCACTGTAGACAAGTAGGTACTGTATATCAGGATTGTCTTTAATGATTTCTGTAAATAATTTTCCTTTGTAGTTGAAACTTTAAATAAAGGGCATACAAAATTTATCCAAATATGTCGAGGACTATACCTCTCTATCTTTTCTTATTGTCTTTTCTAACCGATCACAGTTATAAAGTCTTTTACGATCCGGAAGAATTACAACACTGACATAGTTGTGCTATACTTTAAAGCCACATCAGCGTGTTAGCGCTGATAGTTATGTCAATGTTCCAGATGATCCCTGTTATATACTATGCTATTTGCATGACTTGAAATATAGCTGAGTGCACTTGAATTTTGTGCAGAGTCGCGCATCGGCTTTGTAGCTGTAATTGTTATTCATAATGCTGTGTTCATGTGAATTTTGATGTATGTGTCATTTGTTGAATAAAACCCTTTTTGAATTTTAAATAAAGGGCATTTATAGTGAAGGAAATAATTATTTGATCCCTTGCTGATTTTGTAAGTTTGCCCACTGACAAAGACTTGAACAGTCTATGATTTTAAGGGTAGGTTAATGTTAACATTGAGATATAGAATATCAAAAATAAAATCCAGAAAATCACATTGTATAAATTATATAAATTTATTTGCATTTTGCCGAGAGAAATAAGTATTTGATCCCCTACCAACCATTAAAGGAGTTGTCTCACTACAGGCTTTCAATGTGTCTGGCAGCAAAGGATTTTTCAAATTCAGGGGCGTGCTTCTTGTCTGCCTCTTCTCTTCCCCCTTCCCCCAGCAGACAGACAGCTCTCCTCCTCCAACTGCAGGAACTTCTATACAGCAGGGGGATGGCGAGGGGGTTTGCTGCCAGGGTTAACCCTGTGTGTGCCTGCCTAGATCTGCTGCTCACTGCTGGATCAGCTGCACTGTCAGCTCCACAGAGTCAGGAGACAGCAGGGAGAGGGCTGATCTATGAGTGTGGAGAGGTCTGTGAAGCTGTGTATGCTAATAGCAGAGCAAGGGGGATGCAAGTGTTCCTATACCCCCTGCTTATCATACAAATCTCCACGGACATCTCAAGCAACAACAAACAAACCCTGTCAGAACAGACACAGGGCAGCTGTGAAGTGTGTTACTATAATCAAGATGTCACTAATACAGCCGAGCATGAACCATTCACAAGCCTCCCTGATCTGTTCTATTAGTATAGTCAAAGCTCCACAGAAACATCATGATTATAGTAAAACACTTCACTGCTGTCACATCCTACTGACCACAGATCAGCCTCACTTCTGCTCTCCTCAATCTGTGTAGAGAGCAGGAGGGAGCAGGCACACACAGGGTTAATCCACACAGACACAGAAGCCAGAGCCCTTCCCCTCCCTTCCCTACAGAAGCATACTGTGCGGGAGGGGCTCTGTGCTTCGACCTGTATTCAGAAGGTGATGAGTCATCAGCACTGGCAACCAGTGAGTTAAAAATCAACAGGTAGGTTGCTATAGTGATTTGAGAAGCTGATGCACTCCTACTAGGCATAACTTAAAGTCAGTGATCTTTGTAATGAAAATATGTTGCAAAGCTGCTTGTTTTTGAAAGATCTTTTAATTACAACCCAATCATTGTAGCGAGACAACCCCTTTAAGAGTTCTGGCTGCATTAGAAGCAGCAGTCTTAAATAGTCACCTTTATATAAGACTCCTGTCCACAGACTCCATTAATCAGTCAGACTCTAACCTCTACAACATGAGCAAGACCAAAGAGTTTTCTAAGGATGTCAAGGACAAGATCATAGACCTGCACAAAGCTGGAATGGGCTACAAAACCATAAGTAAGACGCTGGGTGAGAAGGCGACAACTGTTGGTGCAACAGTAAGAAAATGGAAGAAATACAAAATGACTGTCAATCGTCATCGATCTAGGGCACCATGCAAAATCTCACCTCGTGCGGTATCTTTGATCATGAGGAAGTTGAGAGATCAGCCTAAAACTACGTGAGGGGAACTTGTTAATGAATTTAAGGAGGCTGGGACCACAGTCACCAAGAAAACCATTAGTAACACATTACGCGGGATGGTTTAAAATTCTGCAGTGTCCGCAAGTGTCACGAGCGGCGCCGCAGCCCGTGGTCCAGGCTGCGGGCGCTCTCGTGTCCCTGCTGTGCCCGCTGCGCCCGGGGCGGGTGGCCCCGTGGTCCGCGGGCGCACCCGCTCCCTTGGGGCGTGATCACTTACCTGACCTCACTCCTGCTCTGTCTCAGCCATCTGTCGGCCAGTGCGCGCCTCCCCGCTCGCGTCCCAGCGCGCCAGTTATTGGTGTTGCCGGCCGCTGACCTTATATAATGGCTCCACCTCTTCCTTGACCTCGCCGATTCCATAGTGCCCATACCTATGCGAGGAAGCCTTTTGTCACTCCGCTTCATCTCTTCCGTGTACCAGTTCCGTTTACGCCCGTCTAATGACCACGAACCTTCGCTGCCTGCCCTGACCTTCTGGCCTGACCCCGACTATGAGTTTGCCTGCTGATTCTGTACCGCGTTTTGCCTTGGCAACCTCCGCAAGCAAGTCACATCAGGGGTAGCGACCTGGTGGAATACCGCCACAGCAAGTCCATCCCGCTTTGCGGCGGTCCAGTGGATCCACTACCCCAGCCCGTTACAGCAAGGTCCTCCTGCTCAAGAAGACACATGTGCAGGCCTGTCTGAAGTTTGCCAATGAACACCTGGATGATTCTTTGAGTGATTGGGAGAAGGTGCTGTGGTCAGATGAAACAAAAATTGACTCAACTCAACTGTTTGGAGGAAGAGAAATGCTGCCTAGGACCCAAAGAACACCGCCCCCACTGTCAAGCATGGAGGTCAAAAAATTATGTTTTGGGGGTGTTTCTCTGCACAGGACTCCTTCACCGCATCAATGGGAGAATGCATGGAGCCATGTACCGTAGAATCCTGAGTAACAACCTCCTTTCCTCCGCAAGGACATTAGAAATGGGTCGTGGCTGGGTCTTCCAGCAAGACAATGACCCAAAACATACAGCCAAGGCAACAAAGGAGTGGCTCAAAAAGAAGCATATTAAGGTCATGGAGTGACCAAGCCAGTCTCCAGACCTTTACCCCATAGAAAAATTATGGAGGGAGTTGCCCAGTGACAGCCTCAAAATCTTAATGATTTAGAGATGATCTGCAATAGAGGAATGGACCAAAATTACTCCTGACGTGCGCAAACCTCATCATCAACAATAAAAAAAAGTCTGACTGTGTGTTTGCCAAGAAGGATTTTGTCACCAAGTATTAAGTCTTGTGCCAGAGGGATCAAATACTTATTTATCACTGCAAAATACAAATACATTTATATAATTTATACAAATTGATTTTATTGATTTTATTTTTGATATTCTCTCTCAATGCTATAATCCACTTACCCTTAAAATTATAGACTGTTCATGTCTTTGTCAGTGGGCAAACTTACACAATCAACAAGGGATCAAATAATTACTTCCTTCACTATAAATTAAGTCAGAGTTTACACAGGCAAGCTCTATGGGCGACATGTATGTATGAGGCTGCGCCAGTAGTGTGGCATCCTTTCAGCCCAAAAACTGGCGCAGCCCTGCTCTCTAGATTTATAATCAGGTGCACTCCAAAATTAGACACATTATCGGGCCCCGCAGCACTTTCTAATGTGTCTGAGATCGGGGGGCGTTCTGGAGTTGTGTCGCACCACAACTGTATGATTCTACACATTTATGATGGTAAAACTGGGTGCATTACGGCAGACCAAATTAAAAGTGGTTTACCTGAGCCTGATTTGTCATTTTGGAGCTAGAAAGCGCTAAATCTATGACCCACAGTAGAACAAGTTCATAAATTCATGCGCATTCTACGCTACTAGTGAGTGCAAAAAATGGCGTTTGGGCACCAAAATACATACATGTCACCCTAGGTCTATGTGGCTCATTGGGCGACTCACAATGGCCTATTGTGAAACCATCTTGTCATACAGTGGGTATGGAAGTATTCAGACCCCTTTTAATTTTTCACTCTTTCTTTCATTGCAGCCATTTTGTAAGATCCAAAAAGTTCATTATTTTTGCTCATTAATGTACACTCTGCACCCCATCTTGAAAGAAAAAAAAAGAAACGTAGGTATTTTTTGCAAATTTATTAAAAACGAAAAACTGAAATCACATGGTCTTAAGTATTCAGACCCTTTGCTGTGACACTCACATGCTATCCATTTCCTTCTGATCCTCCTTGAGATGGTTCTACTCCTTCATTGGAGTCCAGCTGTGTTTAATTAAACTGATTGGACTTGATGAGGCAAGGCACAGCTCACAGTGCATGTCAGAGCACATGAGAATCATGAGGTCTAAGGAACTGCCCAAGGAGCTCAGAGCCAGAATTGTGGCAAGGCACAGATCTGGCCAAGATTAAAAAAGAATTTCTGCAGCATTCAAGGTTCCTAAGAGCACAGTGGCCTCCATAATCCTTAAATGGAAGAAGTTTGGGACGACCACAACTCTTCCTCAACTTGGCCGTCCAGCCAAACTAAGTAATCGTGGTAGAAGAGCCTTGGTGAGAGAGGTAAAGAAGAACCCCAAGATCACTGTGGCTGAGCTCCAGAGATGCAGTAGGGAGATGGGAGAAAGTTCCACAAAGTCAACTATCACAGCAGCCCTCCACCAGTCGGGGCTTTATGGCAGAGTGTGCTGACGGCAGCCTCTCCTCAGTGCAAGACGTATGAAAGCCGCATACAGTTTGCAAAAAAACACATGGAGGACTCCCAGACTATGAGAAATAAGATTCTCTGGTCCGATGAGACGAAGATTGACCTTTTTGGTGTTAATTTTAAGTGGTATGTGTATCTGCTCATCACCTGCTCAATACAATCACAATATTGAATCATGGTGGTGGCAGCATTATATTATGGGGGTGTTTTTCAGCTGCAGGGACAGGACGACTGGTTGCAATTGAAGGAAAGATGAATGCTGCCAAGTAAAGAGATATCCTGGATGAAACCCACTTCCAGAGTGCTCTGGACCTCAGACTGGGCCGAAGGTTCTTCTTCCACTAAGACAATGACCCTAAGCACACAGATACAATAACAACGCAGTGGCTTCAGAACAACTCTGTGACCATTCTTGACTGGCCCAGCCAGAGCCCTGACCTAAACCCAATTGAGCATCTCTTGAGAGACTTGAAAATGGCTGTCCACTAACTTTCACCATCCAACCTGAGGGAACTGGAGAGGATCTGCAAGGAAGAATGGCAGAGGATCCCCAAATCCAGGGGGGGAGTACTTGTTGCATTATTCCCAAGAAGACTCATGGCTGTACTAGCTGAAAAGGGTGCTTCTACTCAATACTGAGGAAAGGGTCTGAATACTTAAAGGGGTTTTGCCACAATGTAATGTTGACGTGGGATCCTCCAAAATGGGTATTTAATCACTTTTCTAAATATATGTGATTACAAAAATTGCAGCCTGAGAGAGCTACAGGCTGCCTTACCTGCCCTAAGTTACTTCAAAGCTTCTATTAGATACGACCTGACGAGAGCTGCTGGCCGGGCTTACGCAGAGAAAGCTTCTTATCTGATGAGACTGAGTTGCAGAAGCTTAAAGGGGCCCCCGGTAGAAATATGTTGTTTTTTGTATACAGAATCCCCTAGTTGTAGTTGATTTTTAGAGATCCTTTTCTTTATTGATGACAGAAACAGAATAAGCTTTCAAGCTGCATGTGGAGAAAGTGTTGTTTTTGTATACAGAATCCACAGTTGTTGTTTGATTATTTGAGTGAGCATTTCACTCGATCCCTTATGCAGCTCTGTGCTCTGGCTGTCTGTCTCTGTCTCTCTCTCTCTCCGCTCCATGGCTTGTTTACATTTGCTTCTTAGCAGATAAGGCACGTCCTGGCAAAACCCCTTTAAGACCATGTGATATTTCAGTTTTTCTTGTTTAATAAATTTGCAAAAATATCTACAGTTCTGTTTTTTTAAAATTCTTTTAAGATGGGGGGGAGGGTGCAGAGTGTACATTATTCAGCAAAAAAATGAACCTTTTGGATCTTACCAAATGGCTGCAATGAAAGAAAGAGTGTAACATTTAAAGAGCTCTGAATACTTTCCGTATCCACTGTATACTCCATCTTGTCTTCAGTATCATTTTGATGGTTTGTCAAATATAAAAAACATATTTTTTCAGGTCTTAAAATATTTGCAAAAGAGAATTTTACATTAAAAAAACAACAGCAGTCCATGACCTCAGAAAAGAAAAATGAAAAAAATACATTTTACTTTCTGTTCCCAGAAGAAAATGAGAAGATTTACAATGTCTCTCTAAGTTTAATGGGCCATGGCATCTGTCCACATTTGCCCAGTACTGATGCCAGCCCTACAGTCAACACCATTTATAAATATATAGCAATGGGGGTAAACTTCATTAAAGGGGTCATCTAGTCAACCCCGCCAAAAAGAATGTAGCTTGAGCTGCCTTGAAAAAAGGCAAACTCCTTTGAGCTCCTGATCTCTTGGACTCAGCACAGAGCTGTTTTTTGTGTCTCAGGATATCCAGAACTACTGGGCCTCCAGTCAGCAAAGAGCTGATGTAAAACTACAGGGAGGTCCACAGAAAATGATAAAAAATTACAAAAGTGCCTTCCCTTAGGGAAAGTTTTTTGGGGTTTCTTTTATTATTGGACGAATTTTTTTAATTTAAAGCAAAAATTTAGTTTTGTGAATCATTTGAAAAGAAAAGATATAAAAATACATTCTTTTTTGGGGGAAACGTGGAGCCCCAAATATTCTTGCAGTTTCTTTAATAAGAAATGGTCCCATTACGGTCATTAATAATATTTACTTGCTCATCCTTGGTCACACTTCCTGCTGGAGCCAATCAAATCCATTTTTGGGACCTAATTGTTATTTGGAACTTTAAAACCCCCCCCCCCCCCCCACTTCCTGCAGAGACGCCAAGTTTTTAATAAAATATCTGGACCCCGGGGAAAAGGGTTTTTTGGGTTAAAAAACAAAAAGGGAAAATTTTATTTTCTCCCAAAAAATCCAAGCAAAGCTAAATCCCGACTATTATTATTCTGATTATTATTCTGGTTGTTATTATTATTAATATTATTATCATGCTTCCCTTTTCTTATTTGAAACCCTCACACACAATTTTGTAATGCATTTTTTCCACATCTCAGTTTATAAACATTTAAGGGGGGACATGAAATAAACCCGGGGCTTTTCCCAGCTTTCTGCCGTGCTTTGGGCCCAAAAAACCATGTCTTTGCCCTTTTTATTGAGAAATGAAAAAGCCCGTAAAAAAATTTGGCACATTCTGCCCAGACAAAGGCTTTTAAATTGCGGCAAGTTTGAAGAGGGAGTAACTCCAAAAAT
Source organism: Phyllomedusa bahiana (assembly GCA_025379985.1). NCBI lineage: Eukaryota > Metazoa > Chordata > Amphibia > Anura > Hylidae > Phyllomedusa > Phyllomedusa bahiana. Next base: position 73,154 of record JAODAL010008227.1, on the reverse strand, counting down.
TTTACAAAATGTGACGGTTTTGGATCGAAATGTTAAGAATGCCCCCAAAGTTTGGTCCCAAAATCCCTGTTAAAAATCCTTGCCAATTTAAAATTTTGGCCCAGGGCCTGGAAAAAATTTTGCTGTTAAGAGGGGGAAACATATGAAGGCTGACCCCCCTTTTTCGTATGTACGGAAACCTTTTATACCCCCCTTAAAGCGTTTTAAAAAACTGGGTTTTCAGTGCCAGGTTTCACAATGTTGCCCTTAGTTCATAAATTAATTTTTGCAATGTTCTTTCAGTATATTTTCTGTGGGTTTTCTGCCATTCTACATCAATTTGATGACAGGAAGCACCAGTTCTGTGTTTTGGGGGACACAAAAAAAAACAGCTTTTTGTCCCAAAGGACCAGGAGATCAGGTGATAAAAAGTTTTTGGGTTTTTTTTTTTTTTTTTAAAAAAAGAAAAGTCAATTTAATGTCACATTTTTTTCCCCTATTTTTGGGAAGGGGGTTTATGCAGGGGTTTTGATGGAAAACTTTTTAATGGATTCACCCTTTGCTATTTTAATAGATGTTGCTGGTTTTCAAAAGGCTGGTGCAGTCTCTGGAAAAACCGATTTTTCTTTTTTTTTTAAAATGGGATAGTAGGGCTAAAGCACCCTTATATAAAAGGGTTTTTCTATAAGTGACAACCCCCGGGAAAAAAAAAAAGGTACATCACGTGAAAAACAGTCCCTTTTTTTAAAAATTTGGTGGAAAGCAGGCATGACAAAACATTTCCCTTGCGAAAGTTTTTCACCCCCCTTGGGAAATTTTTCAATTTTTTTCCCATATTCCAGGATTCAAACTTTAAAAATATAAAATTTTTAAATTTTTTTGTGAAGAATCAAAAAACAAGTGGGACCCAAATTTTGTGAACTTGAAACAAAAATTTTTTGGGTTTTTTTTTAAAATTTTGTAAAAAAAAAAAAAAAAAAAAGAAAAGTGGGACGTGAAAAAATCATTGGTACGGTGCAAGCGATCTTTTTGGAAAGGGAAAGGGAGTATAAGACCATGCAAATCTACCAAGACCCAGCCGTCTCTCAAAAACTTTCATCTAAAACCAAGGAAAAAGGGATGATAAAGGGGTTTTGGCAGCCAAGAGGCCCATGGTAAATCTGGTTTGAATGCAGAGATTTTACAGCAAAAGATTGGAAGAGTGAAAAGAAAAAAACCATTTCTCAAAAGATTTTCAAAAAAAGGTCTTGTTTAAATTTGGGCCAAAAAGCCACCTGGGAAAAACCCCAAATACATGTGGAAGAAGGTGCTCTGCTCAGATAAAACCCAAAAAATCCAATTTTTTGGGCCCACAATGCAAAATTTTTATTGCCCAGAGTAGCATCTGCCCCGTGGGTCCCGGGGCACTCGTGCCCTTGCGCTTCTTTTGGTCCCTGGGGAAAGGGTGGTGCCGGGGGTTCTGTAGGTGGGGCCCCAAGGGGCACTCGTTCCCCTCACCGCCCTTGTTTCCGCCCCCCGCGTCGGGACTGTGGCCAGTCGTGGGGGCCCCGCTCCTTAGGGCCCCCGGGCGCGCCGGGCTCTGCCGGTTTTTTAATGGGACAGCCCCCGGGGTGTTTGGTTTTGCCCGGCCCCCCGCCTAAACATTTAAAAGGGGCCCCCACCCCCGGAACTCCCTCCCCGAATCCTTTACTCCCCTTTCCCCTTATGCGGGGAAGCCCTTTTGTTTTCCCGGTTCCCCTTTTTCCTGTGTACCAGTCCCTTCTGGCTTACGTTTTTCCGACCATGATTTTTTCGCTGCCTGCCTGACCTTCAGGCCTTTTCCCCGACTACGGGTTTGCCGGTCGATTCTGCTGTACGCTGCACCTCGGCTAACACCGGCAAGCAAGGTCCCCATCAGGGTAGGCCCTGGGGGAAAATCCCGCCCCCGGAAAAAGGTCCATCCCGCTTTGCGGGGGGGCCCCTTCTGGTGAAAACCGGGACCTACTTAGACTCCGCTCCCTGGGGGTGGCCCCTTTCCCCCCGCTTGCGGTTTTGGGCCAGGGGTTCCAAATACCTTGGTTCATTACAAATTTGGGTTTGGCCATGGATTTCCCCCAAGGATCAAATGACGGCATGATTTCAACAGCTTATTGCCCGCACAGCAATTTTTCGCCACCTCCTTCATCCGTTCCCGAAACCCGCTGCCTTTCCCGCTCCCCGTGGGACCCAAAACTTCCCCACTGGGCTTCACCTGAAGTTTATGGAGATCCCAACTATGCAGGGGAAATTTTTTACGCAGTGCTCCATACAAGTGGAACTGGGGACCGAAACATTCCCTTCTGAACGGGCCCAAAAATGGCCTTCAAACCTTTAGTCTGCTTTTGGGAAAAAGGTCAAAACTTGGGGGGCAGACCCCCTGGGGCAAGGGGTGATCCTGTGAGGGGCGATTTTTAAGGGGGGGCCTTTTCAGGGAAAACCGGTGTGGGCTTTAGGAAACCCGCCCCACGCGTCACCGCTGAGACCGTTTCTGAATCTGCGTCAGGGGGGGGAAACCCTTTAGTGAGGGGGTTACGCCATTCCCTTTTTGCACTCTGTCCCCGGGGCTAACTTGGAATGAGGCCCCCCCTTGTGCGCCCCTTCAAGAAGGGCCTCGAGTCTAGGATGGGCCCTTTGGCCCGAAGGGGACCCTCCTGTCATCTCTGGGCTGACTTGTTTCCCCTCCCCGGCCACAGCATTGAACCCTGCGTTTTTTAAAAGAAAAGGCAAGAAGAGCTCCGTCAGCAATGTGACTCAGGCCCCCCTTGTCGGTTCCCCCGTTGGCTCCGGTTTTTCCAGAAGTTTCCCCTGCCCCCTTCCCCCAGCAATCCCCGGGGGGGAAACCCAAGCCCAAATGGATTGGTTTTTCATCTTGGACCGGAGTTCCCGTCGCCCCCCGCAGTAAATCTTTGCCTTTATTTGCGCAAGGCGGAAAAACTTTGGCAAGGGCCCGTTCTTCGCCCAAAAGGGCCCGGGGAAAAGCACGGGTCCCCCCAGGGTGGGGAGTAGTCCCCCCCTAATTGGTTTTAACCCTGCCGGGGACAGATCCCCTCGAGCTCTGGATCTCGTGTCCAAGTCCCTGCCTTTTTGGATTCGGTTTTTTGCCGGGAAATTTTTTGGATTTCCTTGGTATAAAGGGCGGCTCCCCATGGTCCTCTCGAGAAACATTGGGCAGGCGCATGGAACCCCGGCCCCCTATACCGGGTAGGGGGCTCCATTTTTGGGGAGGATTTTTATGGGTATGTGCTGCCCCACTCCTCGTCGGGAAATCCTGCTTTGGGCTTGCCATTCCTGCTGGAGCACCCGCCCTGTTTTTGGACTGGTGAAACCCCGGTGAAGTCACGCGTTGGGGACAAGATTTTCCAATTCATTGTTGGGGCACCACGCCCGGTGCCCCCCCGCTACGGGCCCCCGGCGCCCCTTTTAAACCCCTCCCGGGGGTTTCCGGCTGAGTACCAAGACTTTTGCCCATGTTTTTCCGAAAAGGGCCCGGCCGAGGGGGGGGGGGGGGGGGGGGGGGGGGGGGGGCGTTTTCCCTCACCGTCCCTTTCAAATGTCCGATAGAGCTCTTGCCCCGGCACAAGCCCGCCCCAGGGCGGGTCTATCCAATCTCCAGGGGCCCGGGAAACCCCAAGGGCCCTTTTCCGGTTATTTTACGGAGAAAAATTTAGGAAAGTATTCATTCCCCTTTAAAAACCCCTTCCCAGGCTGGGGGGTGGTTCTTCTTCCCCCCCCGGGGAGAAGAAGGATGGATCACTTGTCCCTTTTTTAGACTACTGTGGGCCCCTTTAATTTTGATTAAAGGTGAAAAAAAAACCCTACCCGCTTTTTCCCCTCATCACCGAAACCCCTTCGAATGCCCACGAGGGGCCAAGATCTTCTCCCAAAAAGGGAGGAGCCTTTTAACCCCATCTGCTTTCCGGGGGGGGCCGGGCGAGTGGAAAACGAAAATTTAAAACCGAGGGCGGGAATTTTTTAATATTTGGGGATCCGTTTTGGGTCCTCTATAAAGCTCCTGCCCGTGTTCCAGGGCTTCGTTAAGAGTTTTTTTGGGGTTTTTCCTATAATCCCGTTTTCATTGTGTACCTGGATGAAATTTTAGTCTTTTCCCCCGGATTTCCAAGTCCCCCCCCCATCTCCATGTGCGCAAAGGGCCTTGGCGGGTTTTGAAAAAAAAACATCTCTAGGCCCCAAGGGTGGAGAAAGTGGAGTTCCATGGACGTTTTTGCCCTTCCTTGGATGATCATTTCTGCCAAAGGGCCTCAAATTTGGACCCGGCCCAAAAATTTTCTGCCGTTCCCCGAAGTGGCCTGTCCGTGGGCCTTCGGGCCATCAGCGCCCCCCTGGGGTTGGGCCCAAAAAACTATGTTTAATTAAAATTTCCCCCAATTTTTTTTTTTGCTGGTTTGGGCCCCTTTTGGTGGCCTTCCCCGAGGAAAGTCAGGTTTAAACCCAAGAAAAAGGCCCAGGGGAAGGCCCCAAAAAGGGTTTTACCCGCCTTTCCCCCCACGTCCTGTCGCGGGCCCCCGAAATCGGGGGGGGAAACCGTTTTTTCCCGGAGGTCGACGCATCTTCCCCGGGGGGAGCAGAAGCCCTTTCTTTTCCCGCCCGGGACCCCTAAAGGGAAGACGGTCACTTGTGGTTTTTTTTTATGGGAAAAAACCCTTTTCTTCCGGGGCCCCAAAAAAAACTCCAAAAATTGGAGATGCGAGGGTTAAAAAGGCCCCCTTTAAATTAGCCAAAACGGGGGAATGGTGTCAAACTGTTGGAAGGGGCCCGCCCCCCGATAAACTTTTTATTCGGGGTCACAAAAATTTGGGTTTCCCTTTAAACGGCCCAGGCCTCAACCCCAGGGAGGGCCCCCTGGTCCCCCTTTTTTTTCTCGTGGGTTCGATTTTTTGATTCCCCTTCCCCTCCCGCTGAAGAAGAAACTTTTAAAACTGTTTCCTATCAAAAAGCCCCCGCGTTTGGGTGAGGAGTCACCCCCCTAAATCAAAAAAAAAAAAATCATTTCCTGACCCCCCAGGTATCCCCCCCCGTTTGCCCATTGGATCTCTGACAGGTACCCCCTGGCAAACTTAGTGCGGGCCCGCTTTTGGAGGAGAGTCCCGAAATGGGGGGATGGGTTTCGGCTGCCCGGCAAACCGGGATTCCCAAAGGGCCCGGGCAAATTGATTTTCCCGCCCCTTAATTTGGGGGCCCCCGGGTTAAACAAGGATGTTAAGGACTTTGTTGAATCTTGCTCCTCCTGTGCCCGGAACAAATGTACCCACCTCAGGCCTGAGGGGCTCCTGCAACCTTTGTCCATCCCTAACCATCCGTGGTCCCATATTGCAATGGACTTCATTACTGATTTCCACCGTCTGCCGGTAACACCGTCATTTGGGTCATTGTGGACTGCTTCTCCAAGATGGCACACTTTGTACCGTTGCCAGGGCTGTCTTCTGCACCTCGCCTCGCGACCCTCTTTTTTTTGCATATTTTTCATTTGCATGGCCTTCCTCGGCATATTGTGTCGGATTGTGGGGTGCAATTTGTGTCCAGGTTCTGGCGGGGTCCCTCTGTTCCAGCTTTTAAAATAAATCTGGATTTTTCCTCAGCTTATCATCCCCAGACTAACGGGCAGGTGAGAGGTTCAATCAGATCTTGGAGAAATACCTACGGGCATTTCGTGTCAGTCGGCAGGATGGAAAGGTCTGGCCTGTTACCATGGGCAGAATTTGCGTATAACTCTTGGATTCAGAGTCGGCTGGGGCTTCTCCCTTTTTTGTAGTTTTTTGGCTTCATCCCCGCCCACCCCTCGCGTTGGCTGAGGCCTCTGATATCCCTGAAGGAGTCTTTGGTCCATGACCTCAGGGCCATTTGGAGCAACACTCGGCAAGCCCTGCAACAAGCCTCCCCCCAGACTAAGTTGCGAGTGGACAGGCACTGCAGACCTTCCCTTCATTTGTTCCTGGGGATAAGGTCTGGTTGTCTTCTAGATACGTTTGCCTGAAGATACCCAGCTATAAGCTAGGCCCCCGTTACCTCGGCCCATTTGTAGTCCTCAAAATTATCATCCCAGTGGCCAGAAACTCCGACTACCCCCCACGATGCGGATCCCGAACTTCTTCCATGTATCTCTGCTCAAGCCAGTCATTTTGAATAGATTTTCCCGTAAGGTGTCTCCTCCGGCTCCGGTGGCTGACACATCGGATTTTTTTTCCTTTTTGGGGAAATTTTTTGTCCATGAAACCATTAGGGGAAAATTTTATTTTCTTTTTGTTGGGAAAGGGGTTCGGGCCGGAAAAATCTTGGGGGCCAGGGGACAACTATAAAACCAAATTTGCTCGGGAATTTTTACCAGAGGTAGGGGGGAAGAAGGGGGGTACTGTCCGGTACCCCGCCCGCTGGGTGCGGAACACTCGGTCTCTGCTCCCTTTGGCCTGGGAAACGGTGCCGCTTGTAGATGGGGGAAAAGGGGCGCATTGCCCCCTGGGACGCACCCCCCGCACTCGTTTACCCTCCCGCGTCTGTGTCCCAGGGCGTGCGGCCCCCTCCTTGGGGCGCACCCCGGTCTGTCAGATTTAAAGGGGACAGGGGCGGAGGGTTTTTGCGGCCCTACCCTATATGGGGCTCCCCCCCGGGAAACTCCCCGCCGAATCCTACTCCCCTTCCCCCTATGCAGAAGCCTTTCTGTTTTCCCGGGTTTTTATTTTTTTTTTCCTGGTCCATCCCTCCCTTGTGTTCTCCAAACCCTTTCCTGCCTGCCCGCCCTTTGGCCCCCCCCGACTACGAGTTTACCTGCGATTTGCCTACCACACCTGGCTACCCTGCAAGAATCAACGGGGGTAGTGCCTGGGGTCCCGCCGCAGAAAAGTCCTTTCCTCCCTTTTGGGCGGCTCTGGTGAAAACCGGACCCACTTAAACCCCCCCGCCTTGGTGTGGCCCGTACCCCCACTGCGGGGGGCCCAGTGGATCCACCCCCTTGGGTTCTTTAAAAAGTTTGGGTAAAAGAAACACACTTTTCCCCCTGAACACCTTCCCTTGTCAACATGGCAGGGCAGCCCCAGGGTTTGGGCCCCTGCTTTCTTCAGCGGGAACAGGGAAATGGAAAAAATTTGATTGGAAATGGTGGGCCAAATACGGCCTTTCGGGAAGAAAACCTTTGGAGTCCGCAAAAAAATGATAAAACGGGTTTATTTCCAAAAAACAAGATCCCAAACAAAGCAAAATTACAAGGGAAAGGGTTCCAATGGGTTCCAGGTTTTAGATGGCCAAATCACAGTCCGCCTAAATAAATTGAAAATTTGTGGAAAAGCTAAACTGCTGTTCCAAACGCTCTCCATCCAACCTACTGAGCCCCTGCTAAAAAACGCTCTCCACCCAAACCTCACTGAGCTCCATTTTCACAAAGTCTCAATCCCCTCACTGACTCCACGCTCACAAAACGCTCCATCCAACCTCACTGATCCAGGCTCAAACGCTCTCCATCAACTCATGAGCCCCACTGTTTTCAAGGAAAATGGGAAAAGAATTTCATCTTCATTGAAAAAAAATTTGATAGACAACCCAAGCACTTGCGCTGTAATCGCAGCAAAGGGGGGCGTACAAGGTATTAACTTGGGGGGCCGAATAATTTTGCACACCCCACTTTTCATTTTTTTTTTTTTTTTTACAAAAGTTTAAAATATCCAATAAATTCACAATTGTGTCCCACTTGTCGTTGATTCTTCGCAAAAAAATTTAAATTTTATATCTTTATGTTTGAAGCCTGAAATGTGGCAAAAGGTTGAAAAGTTCAAGCGGGTGAATACTTTCGCAAGGCACTGTATAACAGAACCTTGCATTAGAAGGGAGACTGACTCAAAGCTCACAAGTGACAACTGACATTCTGAGAATTTTTGGGAGCTACGATTCCAATATCTTCATTACTGCAGTTTCTCTGTAATTAAGGTTAAATCCTTACCGGAATGACAGCAGATTATACTGTATTGTCTTGCAAAAATGACAACAATAGGAATGTTTCTTTCCTAGACGATTTTGTTGCTATGGCAATAAAGGTGACGTTTCAATACCGATTTATTATTCACAAAATAGTAGGGTAGAAAATGAACGTAGCATGCCTGTTCCAAATCTGTTATAAAGTATTAATGTATTCTACAATGGTTCTGCATAACCTAAATAAAAAAGGACACAGGACACTTGTATTGTAGATGTAAATTAACATGATCAATAAAACTCTGTGCACCACTCATTGGGCTAGAGAAGAAGATTTATTCCATTCAGCAAAATGTAGTCTTTCGAGGAATACATGTATAAAAGGCGAATTTAAAGAAGCATTGTATAATAATGCTTCAGGGTTTATACTGTGGGTTCTACTTTATATTATTTTTTGAACTGTTCCTTTAAACAGCATGCACCACTCTTTGATAGTGAAAGGCATGTTTAAAGGAATTTTCTCACCATGTTATTTTATAGAGCCACAGGCAGCTTCAGACTTAAACTTCCTTATCAAACCATGGCTGGTTCTATAGTAGTGACTGGCATATCAGTTCTGCTATTCCTAGCTGATCCTGTTGCAGTAAGGGCGCGTCCCCACGGCACAGGTCAAATACCAGCCGGGTTAATCCGACCTGTATTTGTCCAGTTTTTGTGCTGTGCACACGGCCGCAGGGGGACGGCTTTTCTCCATGATGAGCGGAGAAAAGCTCTCCCCCTTCCCATTGACATGTTCATAGCCCGCCCGAAATCCACTGGGCGAAAAACCCGTGCAGTGGGGACTGCTGCACGGATTTTCCATGGAGCCCCATGTAAAAGTTTGCGGGCAGTTTTTCAGACGGTTTGCAAAACCACAAACCGTCTGAAAAACTGCCCGCAAACCGGTGCCGTGGGGACGTGGCCTAAGGCTACGTCTACACAGCAATATTAAAATGCTGTCCAAAATCCGACAACATTGCTGTACCGCAACTTTTGGCATGAGTTTGCGCTAAAAGCCGCAGTTGGTTTTTAGATTTCCAGTACCTCGGCTGCACAGGAATCCAACGGGTAGAACGCTCGGATTTTCTATTGGTCTACACAGCGCTGGGTACAGACGGATTTTCGGCAGATTCAAAATACTGAATCCACTGACAATCTGACGAGAATCCGGTGCTGTGCAGCCTAACATAATGACTGCTGGAGGTAAGTAAAGTGTAGTGCACAAGGCTACAGAGCTTTAAAGGGTTACAGCTTGTCAACAAGTGATGTAAACAAGCTCCAGTCCTTCAAGATAAGAGACACAGCAGGGAGTCATCATCCCGACTACTGATTCAGCCTGTAATAGCAGAGAGAGGAGGCTGGTAATTAAAGAAACATGTGTGCAAAGAAGGCGATAAGATCTAATCCTAAGGCTTTGTTCACACGGCATAATTGCGGCGCGTACAGTACGGCCGCAATTACGCGGGGTGCTTTGGGAGTACTCCGAGAGCGCAGCGGGGGGTGGCATTGAAATGCATTGCTCGCGGCGCATATTCGCCGCAAGTAATCGACGTCCCCCTTCACACCCACATACTCATGTTCTGGCCGAAAACTGGACGGTAGAATGAACATGTTCTAAATTTTTAGGAATGCCGGCGGTGACAAAAAACGTCTGGCGGAAAGTCCATATAGTTAGAGAGGGCCTGTAACCACTTCTAAAAAACATTTATATACATGTGTAGCCACCACTACTCTGATGCTGGGAGGTACCCATCTCTGGAAATTTCCACTATGTCCTTAGGTTCTGGCCTTAGCTTTATCTCTTTAGGCTATTTCTACACAGCACAGGTTTTTGTTCAGTTTTTCGGTGGATTCACTATTTAATATCTGCTGAAAATCTGATGGTACCATGTGCTGCATAGACAGCAATAACAAATCCATGCTGTAGACTACACAGCACAGATTTTTTCCGATCGGTTCTAAAATCCGGCGGATTTTAAAACATGCTAGATATTCTGCCCGCATTTGTCTAACATGAACAGGGGGACAGCAAATCCAAAAAATGACTGCGGTTTTAGCACAAATCTGCGCCAAAAACCGTGGTCCAGTGGCTTATCAGCAATGTTAAAATGCCGTCAGATTTTGGACAGCATTTTAACATTTACTGTGTAGACATAGCCTTACTAAACTCCACAGGCAGATCTCTAGCCTGGATCTTCTTTTGGTATCTCTCAGAGGTGCTGGCCTCCAACACAGCTTCTCACTCTCCTAGCCCTAGGATCAGGTTGCAACACAGATCCTGGCTCATTCCAAGTCACATCAGATACAACTCTAACAACTACTGCTACTTCAACTTCTACAACAATAGCCACATGTGCTTTTTTTTCTTTAGACATTCCCCTTGCTTGATTCCTCAATAGGTAGTCTCCAGTAGTCTTCAGCAAACACAGCTGAATGATCAAAGCCAGGCAACCCCATTGGCATCTATCATGATCAAGTCAATTATGTTTGTAAACTGCATCTGACTGCATCAGGAAGACATAACTCCACCTCCCATTCCTGTGTGGTTACCCAGGCTGAGACAGACCTAATGGACGACATGTATGAACGGGGCTGCGTCAGATATCTGCCGTCTTTTCAGCCCGACATCAGGCACAGCCCTGTTCATACATTTTTAAATGCGGGAGGCAGGGCGCCCTAGAACTGTACAAAGCTATAGATTTGTAGCTTCGCTACGGCATTTCTGGGCGCATTACAGCTGGAACAGAAATGATCTACTTCTCATGAGATCTTGCTAAATGAACTGCTCTGATACCGTCTTGCTAAATGACAGGGTTAAAGATTTATAGTTCATACACCATTACACATTTAAACAAGTTACTACCTACAATTGTATATTTTTTAAGTTTGATTTTTGTTATTTTATCCTTATAATTAGTGATGAGCGATTTTTTCAACTGTCGTTATCGGATCGATAGTCAATATCGGCAATTATCATGCCGATATCCAATAATAGATAATCGCCGATGACCATTAAAGTCTATGGGAGAGGAACAACACCTTCCTTCTTACACCCAAACAGGGCTGGAGAAGCTGGAATTCACATCCTCAACAGTCAAATGGATACGTGCTACATCTTAGGCAACACAATTAGGCAATAGGAGTAACAGAAAAAAAGTCATACACTATTCACTATCCCTGTCCTGTACCACAGCATGACCCTTAAACCTGCATCACCCACAAATTAAAAAGTGCCAGAAGGCAGTATTATTTGAACTGGACATTGACATGCTTTTCCGTACCACAGGACTTAAACCTGTCTGACCCACAGATTAAAAAGTGCCGGAAGAAAGTAGTCTTTGAACCACCATTTTAATTGAACTGGACATTGACTATCCCTGTCCTGGACCGCAGCATGACACTTAAACCTGTCTGACCCACAGATTAAAAAGTGCTGGAAAAAGGAGTCTGTAAATGTTATATGGATTAATATGGTGGCCTTTGCACCACTGACTACAGGCATAATTTACTATCAAATATGTATAACAAAATGGGCGACATGTATGAATCTCGCCACGTCGGGGCGCACCTTTCCGCCGGTTTTCCGGCGAAATCTGCGCCTGATTTATGTCGGCACTGGGGTGCGCTCATACATTCCATGTAAAGTCCACCACTCCTCGCCAGTGTTTGAGGCGCAGTGCGGCGCTGCGCCTATAATTCGCCGTCCGAGGTAGTGCGCTTATACATGCGGGGAAAAGTCCGCCACGCCTCGCCAGTGTGTGGGGCGCAATGCGGGACTTAGGCGCAGTGCGGGGCTGCGCCTAAGATTCGCTGTCCGAGGAGGTGCGCTCATACATGTGGGGAAAAGTTCCCTGCGCCTCGCCAGTGTGTGGGGTGCAGTGCGGGACTTAGGCGCAGAAGGGACTGCGTCGAAAATCTGTTCCGATGCGAGACAGGCTGGAAAACAGCGAGAAATCATTCCACATGTCGGTGCGGAGTATGAATCAAAAATCGCCTTTATAAAGACGTTCAACATTCTCAGAAAAAGCTCAAACCTCAAAAATAAAAAATACATAAAATAAAATCACTTTCCAATATCCTAATTCAAGAATTAGGATATTAGAAATTGCCGGGAAATACAGTAATTCAAATTCTGAAAGCTATTTCATTGGTCGGCAGAAAACCGGCCAATCAGAATAGGAGCGACAGTGAACCATTAAAAACCTATGGAGAAACTATTGACCAATCAGAATCAAAGGCGGGACAGTTCAAAATACAGTAAAAATGCGAAAATGAGCTGATTGGCTGAGCTAGCGGGGCTTGGCTATCTGGCCAATCAGAATAGGAGCGACAGGGACCCATTATAACCTATGGAGAAGTTTGAACCAATCAAAATCAAAGGGGGGACAGTTCAAATACAGTAAAAATGCAGAAAAGAACTGATTGGTTGAACTAGCGGGGGCTTGGCTACCCAGCCAATCAGAGCGCGAGCTACTTCTCCCATTGTAGTCTATGGAGAGATCGGCGCAATGCAATCTCCGCTCTCAGCCCGTGCGGCATGGAGTATGATATAAAAAATAATTTTTATTAGTTGTAAAATATTATCTGAAAAAGAGCTCAAACATTCTATAAACATAAATCAATTCTATCCCGAACAACGCATTTGTCGCCGAGACCGGTGCTACATCGGGAATTGCAATAGAAAGAATTGCCAGGAAATACAGTAATTCAAATTCGGTACGCTATTCTGATTGGTCGGCATAAACCAGCCAATCAGAATAAGAGCGATAAAAACCATTATATCCTATGGAGAAGTTTTGACCAACCAAAATCAAAGGCGAGACAGTTCAAAATACAGTAAAAATACAGAAAAGAGCTGATTGGTTGAGCTAGCAGGGGCTTGGCTATCTCGGCCAATAAGAGCGCAAGCTACTTCTCCCATTGTAGTCTATGGAGAGATCGGCGCAATGCAATCTCGGCGTTCAGCGCCGTGCGGCATGGAGTATGAATAAAAAAATCCTTTTTTTTAAGTGTAAATCATTATCAGATAAAGCGCTGAAACCTTCTCTAAAAATAAATCAGTTAAATCCCTAACAACCCGTTTGTCGCCGAGACCGGCGCTACATAAGGAATTGCAATAGAGAGAGAATTGCCGGGAAATACAGTAATTCAAATTGTTTAAGCTATTCTCATTGGTCGGCATAAACGAGCCAATCAGAATAGGAGCGACAATGTCCCATTCTAACCTATGGAGGAGAATTGACCAATCAGAATAGGAGCGACAGGGACCCATTCTAACCTATGGAGAAAAATTGACCAATCATATTCAAAGGTGGGGACAGTTCAAAATACAGTAAAAGGCAGAAAAGAGCTGATTGGTTGAAGCGGCGGGGGCTCGTCCATGCTTAGCAATCAGAGCGCGAGCTACTTTCTCATAGAGTTCTATGGAAAAGAAATGCAGAGCGAGCTCTGTTTGTGATTGGCTAAGTTAAAAGAGGAGCGGTTATTTGGACAATGGGAGAGTGAGCTACGCTCCTTGGGTTTTCTAATGCAATCTGAAATAAAACTGTACATGGCCGAAATCAAATGATAATACTGCCGAAGTTTGTCCGATGTGTATATAAAATGAATTATAATATGGGGTAAATAAAAAAAATTTTAAAATTCAATAAAATCAGGTTTATTTCTTTATTTTCGTTAGCCAAGGATCAATAGTATGGGTGTAACGAAAATAAACAAATAAACAGGATTTTATTGATTTAATATTTTTTTTCTTTACCCCCATATTATTATTCATTTTATATACACATCGGGACAACTTCTGTAGTCTTATCATTTGCTTTCGGCCATGTACAGTTTTATTTCAGATTGCATTAGAAAACCCATAGGAGCGTCGCTCGCTCGCTCTCCCATTGGTCCAAATAACCGAGCCTCTTTTAACTTAGCCAATCACAGAGCTTGCTCCGAATTTCTTTTCCCCATAGAACTCTATGAGAAAGTAGCTTGCGCTCTGATTGGCTATGCTGGACGATCCCCGCCTCTTCAACCAATCAGCTCTTTTCTGCCTTTTTACTCTATTTTGAACTGCCTATTTGAATTGATTGGCAAATTTCTCCTAGTTAGATGGTCCCTGTCATCCTATTCTGATTGGTCAAATTCTCTCCATAGGTTAGAATGGGCCACTGTCGCTCCTATCTGATTGGCTGGTTTATGCGACCAATCGAATAGCTTAAACAATTTGAATTACTGTATTTCCGGGCAAGTCTCTCTATTGCAATTCATTATGTAGCGCCGGTCTCGGCGACAAACGCGTTGTTAGGGATTTAACTGATTTATTTTTAGAGAAGGTTTCAGCGCTTTATCTGATAATGATTTACACTTAATAAAAATGTTTTTTTTATTCATATTCCATGCCGCACGGAGCTGAGCGCCGAGATTGCATTGCGCCGATCTCTCCATAGACTACAAAGGGAGAAGTAGCAGTGCTCTGATTGGCTGGGATAGCCAAGCCCCCACTAGCTCAGCCAATCAGCTCTTTTCTGTATTTTTACTGTATTTTGAACTGTCCCGCCTTTGATTTTGATTGGTCAATAGTCCTCCATAGGATATAATTGGTCTTTGTCGCTCCTATTCTGATTGGCTGGCTTCTGCCGACCAATGAGAAGCACTTACAGAATTTGAATTACTGTATTTCCCGGCAATTCTCTCTATTGCAATTCCCTATGTAGCGCCAGTCTCGGCGACAAACGCGTTGTTCGGGATTTAATTGATTTATGTTTATAGAAGGTTTCAGCTCTTTTTCAGAGAATATTTTACAACTAATAAAAATGATTTTTTTATTCATACTCCATGCCGCACGGTGCTGAGAGCCGAGATTGCATTGCCTCGATCTCTCCATAGACTACAATGGGAGAAGTAGCTCGCGCTCTGATTGGCTGGGATAGCCAAGCCCCCGCTAGCTCAACCAATCAGCTCTTTTCTGCCTTTTTACTGTATTTTGAACTGTCCCGCCTTTGATTTTGATTGGTTCAAACTTCTCCATAGGCTATAATGGGTCCCTGTCGCTCCTATTCTGATTGGCCGAGATAGCCAAGCCCCCGCTAGCTCAACCAATCAGCTCTTTTCTGCATTTTTACTGTATTTTGAACTGTCCCGCCTTTGATTCTGATTGGTCAATAGCTCTCCATAGGTTTTAATGGTTCACTGTCGCTCCTATTCTGATTGGCCGGTTTCTGCCGACCAATGAGAATAGCTTTCAGAATTTGAATTACTGTATTTCCCGGCAATTTCCAATATCCTAATTCTTGATATTGCGCCGTCCTAGATTTTTGGAAAGTGATTTTATTTATGTATTTTTTATTTTTTAGGTTTGAGCTCTTTTTCTGAGAATGTTTTCCGCCTTTATAAAGGCGATTTTTTTGGGAATCATACTCCATGCCGCACGGAGCTGAGCGCCGAGATTTCTGATACGATCTTCTATGTTTCCTCGCATGTTCCGTTCTCGCTTCACTTCGCCTCCGCCGGAGCATTTAGACCAAAATAAACCAGGTCTGCCTGTCGGAGCTGCCGAGCGCTGCAATGCGCCGCACTTTGCCGACTCGCGATCGTACATGCCTCGGAGTTTTCGAGCGCACCGCGTCCCACCCCGGAACGCCTACACCGCGCCCACACCGCGCCCATTGTCCGCCCCTTCATGCGGGCGCTGTTGAAAGTGGCGAACGCTGCGCCTAACACTGCATCCCCGCGTCCGACAGGGGGATTCTGGCCGGGAGGCGCAGGTTACTCCAAAAAACAGGCGAAAAGCCCGATCATACATGTCGCCCAATATGCGTACAACTGAGCTCTTTGCGGCAAACAGATGCACGGACTGCAATAAGAGTATTTAAATGTTATATGGATTAATATGGTGGCCTTCGCACCACTGACAACAGGCGTAATTTACTATTTAAAAGTTATAGGGATAAGTTATGCCGGTTTTTGGGAACACTGACACGCAGTGATTGCAATAGGACTGAAAAAACAGGGACAATTTCAGCTCCTATCAGAGGTCTGCTGGCCAAAAAAGTGGTAAAAAACAATGCTTTTTCAATTTAAGGTCACAGAACACACTGAGCTGCACAATATCTCCCTTCCTTTCAAAAGCCTCTTCTCCTGCCCCCCTGCAGTCGTGTATACGGCTCCAAAACGGAGCAAGTACTGGTCGGATAATCCGAATGGTATTTCTCTGTGCCATGGGAACATGCCCTTACAGTTAATAGGGGAACATTGATACATTGTAAGCATAAAGTAACAAAAATCAAACTTAAAAAATACACAATTGTAGGTAGTAACTTGTTTAAATGTGTAATGGGGTATTAACTATAAATCTTTAACCCTGTCATTTAGCAAGGACGGTATCAGAGCAGTTCATTTTGCAAGATCTCATGAGAAGTAAATCATCTCACAAGATCACACTCAGGTCTCAATGTATTGTGCTAATCAGTCCGAGAACTTTGGTTCAGATCTTATTGCCTACTTAGACAAGTTACCACTCACTTGACAGTCTAGGACCTAACTTGCATAGTGGGAGCAATAATTCGTGGTACTGATTACTCAGGATCAGAGAAGGAGAACTAGGAGTTAAAAATACTTCCATTAGTGGAAAAACATGGATATAGACAGCTAATTGGGTCCTCTTTAAAAGGCATTGTGTGAATTACTGAAGCTCTGATTTGTACACTTCAGATACTAAAATAGGAAAGTACATGCTGACTAGTTCCCTCATATACTACAGTTATCAGAATCCTTCATATTACTTACAGTGTCAATAATAGACACAAGCTTTGAAACAAATTGCCCATAGCTTTCCTGTGGGTGCCTAATATGGGCTCTAATTACACTTCATTGCTATGGCCATATATCTAGTCCATTGACAGAGTACAGCTAAAGGTACATAATTTAAAGTAACACTGAACCTAATAATGAATGGAAAACAATCAAAATGATCCATATGTTTATATATATTTGATTTACGCCCAGTTTCGGCTACCTTCCGACCAGAGACCATAGTTTTTAAAGCTGGAGGTTTTAGGAACATGTTGTAAAATCTGCTGGAGTCCGGAAGAAAATTTAGTATTGAAGTATATGGCTATGTCCAGACAGCACAGGTTTTCCGTCAGATTTTCTTTGGTTTTTAGCATTTAGAAACCTATTAAAATCTGAACTTTTCACATTAACTGCCTGAAAAGCTGCCCAAAAAAACTCTCCCCCCCCCCCCCAAAAAAAAACATCCCAAAAACTTGTTGGATACCCAGCTGCTTTGGACAAAAAAAATGACAAAATACTCAGGTTCAAAGTGTTTTTTTAGGTTTTGGTTTATGACAAGTTTTTTTGTCCTATGCTGTGTGGCCTTAGGATGGGGAGAAGAGTAGATGTCAAAATAACTCATCCAGGAAATGTATATGTGATCTTTTTTTGGTAAATATTTTAATTTACATGTACAACAAATTAACAATTATATAAAACAATGTTTCAATTGTTAAGTATATATGTAAGTCAGAAAAACATCATATAGAAATATGGTTACATCAAACAGTTGGATCAGTTTCACAAAAAAGAAACATACGTGTAAAAGGTACAATGTTTCTTGTACCCTTTGTTTCAATGTAAAAAGGGTATAAAAAGTATCGCGGGAAAAAAGAGAAAACCAAAAAGGAAACTTTGGGGAAAATAGGACCAAAACACGAAAACCAAAGATTTTACAGATGGTACTTATAACGCAATTATTAGCTTTCCAACCCACCAAGCCTGCCCTGGACCCTGTTTTTTGTAAAATTACCTTTTTTGTTATATTTACTTTTAAAAGGGGGATATTTAAATCTATGATTTCTTGTCTTTGCAAATGTGATATAATGAAGGTTTTTGGGAAATACCCCTGTTTAGGGCTTTTGTTTATTCTAAAAGGTTTAAATGTCATGATTTGCCCGCCCGGACTCCCGGTTTTTGGGCCCATGGTCCCCGGCCACGGCCGACGACATTAATCTTTGGTTTTGCCCTTAAAAAAACTTTTGTATTTCAAATACTAGTGTGAACTCCATTGTATGCGTAATTGATTCCTGGCCAACCCCCGGGGCCCAAAGGAATTTTCCCTTTTTGTTTTTGACTTTCCCTGGTTCCAAAACACACTTTTTCTACTTTCCCCTTTTCCCCTATAAAGGATAAAGTTTCCTTTCCTCTTTGCCTACTATAGGGTTTCCTCTCCCCTATAGTTAAACCGGTTTTTTGCTTGGATTTGCTTTACCTTTTGCCCTTGGCTTGGCCTCTCGTTACTTTCTGTAACCTGTTTCTTTTATTTGCCCCGCCCTTTTTGTTGCTGCCTGGCCTGTCTGATTTCCCCTGTTTGTTCTGTGTTTGTTCATCTGCGCCCTTGTGTCTCATTTGCTCAAGTAGCTTCAGTCTTTATTTAAAGGTGGGGGTACCCCCAAGAGGCGGGGGACAGTTTTTTGGGGAAACAGCACGGGCCTCACTCTGTCTGTGTTTTGGCCCGTCCCGCCCCTGCTGTCCCTTACATTTACATTCTTTTTATGTTCAAGAAAAATTTTGGTTGGGTCAAAATTTTAATCCATTTTTTGGGACGCTTGGAGGTGGCCCAAAAATGGTTAAATTAGACATCTCTTTGCTACTAATAACACAATGTACATGATTTGTGGGATGTTAGTAAAAGAATCAGAAGCTTGCTCAGATTCATCTTTTTTGTAATTGAATATAAATGTTTCTGGCTGCTTCAGGATCATCATATTCCACATACTTAAAGAATATATTTGATTTTCAGATAACCTATGGCCAGTCCTTATATTTCTGTTATGGTAAATACTAGTGTACCCTGGGAAATAACAATTCTGGAACGTCTTTTCTTAGATATTATGTGGTTCTCCAGTTATTCCTCCAAGAAATTAATTCCCAGTTTGGGCAGAAGGGGGTTTTTTACAATAGTGGGGGGGGTGGGGGGGGGGGGGGGCCTTTTTTTGTTCCAGCACAATAAGGGTTGGGTTTACAGTCCCGTTTTTTGTGGGACCCCCTTGGAAAAAATTTGGGTTTGGGAAAACCGAGCTGGGTGATTTCCGTAAAGTTATTTCTAGGGGAAAAAACAGAAAGAAAAAGACACAAAAACAGGGGTTAGGGAGAGAAGATCTCCCCTTATTGTTACTTTTATTAGGAAAAAAAAGGGGGTTTTTTTTACACGGGGATAATTGTTGGGCCCTTTTTTGCCCCCAATTACACCCTGTGCTTTAGGGGCGGGGGGGGGGGGGGGGGGAAGCCCGCCGGGGTATAGACATTCATTATTTTTCGGCATTTTTACGTCGGGAATAATTGACCTGTCACTTTTTCTCCCCCCTTTTTTGCCCTATTGGGGCAGGGGAGCGGAGACGTAACCCTAGTTCTCTATGAGAATGTGGATTACCGTTAAGGGTGGGAAGTATCCCTTTCCCCCTATTTTTCGCAGTACGGGGCGAGATAAAGTCCCATTTTAAGCGTGTGAACCCTTTGCCTATGACTACTAAAGACAGGTCAAAAAGATAGGTTTCAAAATGTAAATGGCCATAAAACAAACCCAAATGTACAAAGGGGGGTAAAGTGGCGGGGTTTTTGTGGGGAAAAACCCAAAAAGGTCATAGTATCCCGTTTAAAAAAAGTATCCAAGTACAAACCCCAAATTTTAGATGCTCAAAAAAAGAGATTTTTTTTCAGAGAAGGAAACCATTTTTTTTAACAAAAGATTTTCTATTTAAATCAATTTTAAAAGGTTGACAGTCGCTTTACTCCAAAAAAAAAAAACCCTCTGCAAAAATGACTTTAAAACCCGTTCCCTGGGGGGTTTCCCTTTAAAACTCATTAAATCAAAGAACCCTGGCAATTAATAATAGAAAAACAAAGTGTGGGTTTTTTCCCCAAATTTTGGGTATGCAGCCTTAACCCCCAAAAAAAGTTATTCTGAATATTTCCGTTATTTTTTGTGGTAATGATCCGTTCAGACCTGCATTTCACCTGCAGCAGTCTACCCTCATTTACCATTAAAGTTACTAAATAGAGTAGAATATTTTTCGGACTATAAGACACACTCTTTTCCCCCAAAAAAATTTGGGGGGGAAAAAAAGGGTTTTGGGTTTTTGTTGAATATTTCTCTCGGCCGGCAGAGGGCCCGGAGTGCCCCATGCTGCGGGAAAACGGGGGGGCCCGGGGTTTTTAAAGGGTTTTCCCCCCCCCGGCCCTTTTTCAGAAATCATGGGAACTCCAGTCTTCTGCTGGCCCGAGATTGTTCAGTTCAGGAGGCGAGTGCTCGGTTCGAGCCGCTTGCGCTTCCTGTGGGCAGCGGCTGCTCGGCGGCCACTGTTTGCTGGCGGAGGTCGCTGGTTGTGGCCGGATGCTGCTCTCTGCGGGCATCCCCCCGTGCAGGCGGCGGGCACTGCTACCAGCAGGGATGGCAAAGGCACATTAAGTAGAATGAGGTGTACTTTGGTTGGAATTCAACTGACACTGGAATGGAATGGCTGTCTGTTTTTTTTGGGAAAACTGTGCCGTGGTCACTTAATTTTTTCCAGAGCTGTATTTGGTATCGCCACATCCGTAAAAGTGTAATCTATTAAAATATAACATAATTTATCCCGCACGCTGAACATCGTAGAAGAAAGAAATTCCAAACGCTAAAATTGTGTTTTTTGAAGCATTTAATATCCCCAAAAAATTTGAATAAAAAGTGATCAAAAAGTCACGTTTTAAAAAAAAAACTACATTTCAGCCCACACTTTTTGCTTTAAATTTTTTTCTTCCTATTTTCCTCCCTCTAAAACCTAGGTGTGTCTTATAGTCCGAAAAATACTGTAGCTCAATAAGGAAACTAAAATTAAAAACAGCAAAATAATTTGACTTCTCACCAAATAAAATCACATCAGCTTAGAACTTAATAAATGAAAATCTATTCCATACAATAAATTCTTGAATGTAAGTGCAGCATTTTTAGGTTGTACATAAGTGATTATTTTTTCAGGTTACAAGATTAAATCATAGTAATCTGAATTTTATATATTTTTAAATAGATACAGCTAAGAGTCTATGCATCTGTTTTGAAGGAATCTCCAACTGGGGGAGCTACGGATGTAGTACTGCCTAATTTGGCAGTGACATATAAATGCAGTAGGTTAACTTAAATCACAAAAAAAAGCCACTGAAAAGCATTGAATGAGTCGAGATAACTTTCACAGTATTATAATGTGTTAGTTGTCAAGTTAAAGCAAACTTGTCAGGTAGTTAAACCCCTTCCTGTGGAGCCCTTTTTGTCACGCTCCTTTTTCCCTCCTCACATTCCCAAAGCCATAACATTTTTATTTTTCTACCTACATAGACCTAAGAAAGCTTTTATTTTGCGGGACAAGATGTACTTTCTAATGGTGTTATTCATATCACAATAGAATATACTGGGAAACCGCAAAAAATTCTAAGTGGGGCAAAATGTGAAAAAAAAACGTACTTGCAGGAGTTTTGTTTTTACAGCATTCAGTTTTCGGTAAAAATTTATGTTTTCTCTGTTTTTACAAATCCAGAAAATACTGAACATGTACGTTTTTCATTATATTCTGGTTCTGTAAAAAATCAAAAATTTTTTTTGAAATTTTTGGGGGCGGAACATTTTTTTTGCGATAGTAATTTTTTTTGTATGACACCTATGGACTAAGTGGGGGGTTTTTTGTGGGCTGAAGTTATTTTTTTTATTGCTAGTTTGGAATAATGCGATTTTTTTTGTTACATTTATTCCAATTTTTAGGGGTGTGAAAGGCAAAACTACGAAATTTTGGATTTGGATTTTTTTTCTTCTAGGGGTTTTTCAGGTACGGGATAAATTTGTTATTTTTTAATAACTGGTTCCAAATTTTTTATGAAAAAAATGTTTAGGAGTGATAAGGTAAAATTTTTTTGTTTGTCATTAAACCATTGATGGTGATGGTGCAGGCTCTTTATATCACTGAAGCATTTGCAGACACCGTGCTAATTGTTGGGGGGTTTTCCCAATTAAAGGCAAGACTATTAAAAGAGGCGTCCCATTTTTAAAGCGCCTACTTTTCAGCCAAAATGGGAAAAAAAAAGGATATGTCGGGGGGGCTGAGTGCAACAAATTGTGGAGGGTTTGGTCGCATGACTACAATCAACATTGCCAGACACTTCATCGTGATATGCACAATAAAGAATATGTAGTATTCACAGCACACACTTGCTGCTGATAAGGGAAAAATTTGAGGACTTTCCCAAAACAGGCAATATGTATGTTAAAAAGCAGCTGCAAAAATCCCTTGTCTGGCAGCAACAAGTTTTTGAAGCTGCGGTGCCTCCAACGTCCCCAAAAATAACAAGACGGGGGCCCTTCAGAGGTTTGCAGCTGTGCGAAAGCCACCCTGTCGACCTCCTCTACCCACTTCAACAAGCAAAACGGCCCCATGGGCCAAAAAATCATGAAGACTGACTTAACTTTTTGTTCCCTGAGTGCTGTGCAACGCTCGATGGTCCGAGGGATGGAGGTGGCGGGTTGGGGGGAAACCCCAATGAAAAACACGGCTACGGCCCAAAACAAAGAGGAGGTGGAGTGATTTTTTTGGGTTGGAATCATGGGGAGAGAGTTTGTCCCCCCTTTAGGACCAAAGGTGTAAAGTAAAACCCCAAATGTATGTGGAGTTTCTCAAACAGCACTTCCTGCCATGGTTCAAGAAGAAAAACCATGTACCGCAGCAAGATAATTTTTTGCATTATAATGCCCCGTCTCATGCTGCAAATAACACTCTCATCTCTGGTGTATGGGCATAAAGGGGGACAAAATTTATGGTGTGGCCCCCAGCTCCCCTGCCCCAACCCCATTGAAACCTCTGGAGCAAAAAAACCCCAAAAGGATGCTATGATGGGGGGGGCGTTCACATTAATCAACAGCTCGGGGAGGGTTTGTGTCCTATGGAAAAACAATTAAGGCAGAAAACCATCCAAAACTTGAAAATTCAATGGCGAGAGAGTTAAAGCTATTTCAAACAAGGGGCCCTTTGGCACATGTAAATCACCCGAATAAAGTTTTGACTTGAAAACTTTTTTGATTTCCGTTTGTAAAAACCCCTGCTAAGCTTATAATTTCACAAATGACCTTTTTTTGGTTTTGTTATAAAATGAAAAGGTTGAAACTCTGCTGGCATAAAATTTAGAACATGCATTTTGGTGAATTTTTTTTTTTTTTTTAAAAAAAAATTATTTTATCTAGGCAGTTTGTTCAAAAAAAAAACCCTTTCAAATTTACTCTAATAGTTGATGACTGGAAAATTACAATGACTGCAATTCATATGGTAATTTTGGAAAATAGAGAAAAATTTTTTTGCATAATAAAATTTTGGAACACAGTGTGACGGGCTTTTTTGGACCCGGTGAAAAAATTTTTTTTTGTAACTTTTTATTATTTTTATTTTTTTATTTGTAAAATGTCAAAAGAGGGATAATTTTAATTTTTAAAATTTTTTTAAATTCTTTTTACACTTTAAAACATTTTTTTTCTTTAAATTTAAATTCCCCCCAAGGTGCTTCACCCCTAAGGGTCCGATGTTTATAAGATAAGCATTGTGTACAAATGGGGGATTTTACTACTTCCTGAAACAGAAAACATGGCACCGATGGAAGCCTGCACAAGGCTTCCAGCTGCCATGTTAAGCAATGGGGACCACGCGATTTCGCTATCTTTGCCGCAGTGTTTAAAGGGTTAACAGCGCGGGATGGCGCTGACACTTTGCATTTCATGGTTGGGAAACCGGAGAGCAAACCAGGCCGATGTACTACACCAGGTGAGAACTTTGGTCATATTTTGAGATTTTGACTTTTTAGATGTGCCGGCACCATCCCACTCTGTATCCAGCAGGTGTTAGATGCAATTAGCAGCTAGGACCCAGCGGCTATGTAGTGGGGTCGCGCTGCCATCCTGCTACAAAGCCCCTTACTGGCATTAGAACGTATTCATATGTCCAATGTCAGTAAGGGGTTTAAATACCTTTTGAGGCGAAAATAGTTTGCGCACAAACTGACCTCTGTAAAACAAATAGGTTTATATATTTGTTTGGAGCAGGGTTTTACATACAAAGCTGAGATCCCAAAAGACCTTGCCCAATTTCAGTTTTTTTTGCTCTGTACATACACTAATACAGGGAAAACTGTCAATCACTGTATATATCTCTTTTGAATAGTCCTATGAGAATTCACTTTTTACTCAGAAATGCTGCTTTTTATTGTATAAACCATTTTATCACAGATCTTCTTCTCTCCCTATCCAAAACCCGTTCCCGCAGGGGGAGCATAAAAAATTTCAAAAACTACTGTATATGGCCAAAAGTTTGTGGACACCTCTGGAAGTATTTCAGCCACACTGTTTGCAAAAAGTTGCATAAAAAGGGGCAGGACTATGGCCTTGCAACGCTGACATCCTGGATCCAAATCTGAAACCCCGGGCAAAAATCTGCAAAAAGCTTGTTGTTTTCTCCCCATTTTGTGTAGGTTTCCCCCCGGGAAACCCGGTTTCCCAAATCCAAAAACATACAGATAGGTTAATGCGGAGTTTAGATTTTGACAAGAAGCAATGTGATAAAATATGGATAAAATGAATATAACAAAAACTCAAACACAAGAGTGTTATGAAATTTCTGATCAGCTAGATTTGACCAAGTGGAAGAGTGCTGCCCCCTTTTATGCAACTTTTTGCAATCAGTGAGGCTGAAATACTTCTAGAGGTGTGGAAGAGTCCAGAAGTAACAACATCTGAGCCATGAAGTGGTAGACCTTGATTTTACACAGACATAGGCTGCCCGAAAGCAGCAGTGAGTGGTGATAAAAATCATTTAGGCTCAAGGGATCCAAACTGCCTCTGTGACTAACATCTGCAGACTTAATTTAACTGATTTGGCTCAAACTCCTTTCACATTGCAAGGCTTCTGCAAACTACATGTGAATTGAGATTTACTACATCCAATAGAGTGCTCTGTGGAGCTCCTCAGCTCTTTTCCCATAAGCCTTTGCTTTATGCAAAACAATCAGTGAGGTTTGGAAGGCGCGTAAATCCTCCCACTGACCAATTTATTGGTGGCTCTTCCCAAGAAGAGATCTTTCCCCCGTCTAACATCTGCAGAGGAACAGTGTGTTAGGAGCTTTATGACATGGGTTTCTACAAGTCGTAGGCTATGTCTACAAAGCACCAGTTTGCAGTCAGATTTTGTGCGGATTCAGTATTTAGAATCCGCAAAACATCCGTATGTAAATAATCCCCATAGACCTCAATAGAAAACCCAAGCTGTAGTCTATGCAGCTCAGATTTTCTGAGGTCTGATTTCAAAATCCGATCAAAAAACTTAGAACATGTTCGATAATCCGGAAACCAACTGCAAGAGCCACACAAAAAATGTGATAAAAAAAGAAAAACGATTATAAATATGTTATAAAAATAATTGATAAATCACATTTCACTATCTAACAGTCTGGTAGATGATTCTAGGTATTGCAGATGTCCAGAGAATGCTACTTTTTGCCACAAAGTAAAATTGACGTGGGAAGTTGAAAAATGAAGAAACAAAATTTTCACCATTCATTATTATAAAAATTCTGAAACGTTTTTGTTTTAGCTGCTCCTTTATTTAAACCCATTGTTTACAGCTCATCTCCAGGGGATACAACCAGGGCTGAGATCTCCTCAGTCCTGGTCAGACATGCTCAGACATCACTTCTCCTCTCAGGCAGCTACTGAGTGTTCAAACCCCAGGTGCCGTCACTCCACTCCCGTCCTCTGTACTCCTTAGTAATTAGTCAAACAGTGCAGATAAATAAAAAAGAAACCCCAATGAGGTCTGTGCATTGATAAAGAGAAAATAAAAACAATACAGGTTTGGTTCCTGCAGGGATCTGAACCTAGGGCCCTTGTGCCTGGAGGCAAAAACTTTACCTCTCCAGCTACTCACAATGCTTTACATAAACAGACCTTTCTTTGACTACAGAGAAAAAAAGCAGGGTGATGTCATCCTGCTGGGTCACATGATATGCAATTCAAACAAATCACATAGCCTCCTTCTTAGCACACAGAGCTGAAGAGCTGGATACAGGAGGTATGAAATGAGATCGTGGCAAAACCCCTTTAATGGAAAGCATAGTGCCTCCTGTAAAAGTTGTCGATAATGGTATTTTCAGGTTATGACCTAGGCAACTTAATTCCGGTTAAGATGAATGTTAATACTACAGCATACAAAGACATTTTAGACACTTGTAGCTTCCAACTTTGTGAAAACAGTTTGGGGAAAGACTTTACCTATACCAGCATGACAGCTCCCCTATGCAGGGCTCACAAAGACATGATGAGTTTGATGTGGAGGAACAGAACTGTTCTATAAAGAGCCCAGACCGTAACCAAATTAACTACTTACTGTCCACCCATAGACTAAACAAGTCTGGGCAGTGGACATTTATCTCTGCATGGATGTTCTGGAACATTGGTGAAAAGTTGGGCGGGTTGTACACTAATTTTGAAAGCTGTGGGGGGGTTTTTGAGTTTGCCTGCAGCGTTGGCCCAACTCTTTAGGGTTTTGGTTACCACACTTTTTTTTGATCCCTTTTTTTTTTTCGGATCCTTTTTTTGGAAGAGTAAAAAGCGAAAAAATTCCGGGGAAAGCGGATTAAAAAAAAGGGCGCAGTTGAAAATTTTTTTTTTTGGATCTGTATTTATGTTATGACTTGCGTTTTAGGGACCCGCTTTCTGGATACTTTTTTTGAATCTTTTTCCCCTCTCTTTGCTCCCCTTTCTTTTTCTCTCTCCCCCCTGGGGCCCTCCCAAGCCCTTTTCATATCTCCCCTGTCCCCCAAGCCCTTCATTTTCTCCCCTGTGCTCCCAAAGCTCATTTTTTTCCCCCCTTGTGCCCCCCAAGCCCATTAAATTTTCCCCCCTTTGTGCCCCCAAGCCCATTAAATTATTCCCCTTTTGTTTTCCCCAAAGCCCTTTCAAATCCCCCCTTTTCGCCCCCAAGCCCATTCAAATCTCCCCTGTCCCCCCCCCCAAAAAGCCCATTCTATCTCCCCTGTGCCCCCCAAAAAGGGCCCATTCTATCCCCCCTTGTGCGCCCCCCAACCCCATTATACACCCCTGGCGCCCCAGCCCTTCATATCTCCCCTGTGCCCCCAAAGCCCACCCATATTTCCCCTGTGCGCCCCCAACCCCATTCATATCTCCCCTGTGCCCCCCCAAGCCCATTCATTTTCTCCCCTTTTGTGGGGCCCAAAAACCCCCATTCAAAACTCCCCTTTGCTCCCCAAAGCCCCCAAATTATATCTCCCCTGTGGGGCCCCCAAAGGGCCCTTTTCATATCTCCCCTTTTTGCGCCCCAACCCCATTTTATCCCCTTTGTGCTCCCAAATTTAAATTTCATATCCCCCCTGTGCCCCCCAAGCCCTTCATATCTCCCCCTGTGCGCCCCAAACCCATTAAATTTTCCCCCCTGTGCGCCCCAACCCCAAATTAAAACTCCCCTGTCCCCCCAAGGGCCCATTCATTCCCCCCTTTGCTCCCAAAAAAGCCCTTTCATATCTCCCCCTTTCCCCCCCAACCCATTCATATCTCCCCTGTGTTTCCCAAACCCTTTCATTTTCCCCCCCTTTGTTCCCAAAGCCCATTCTATCTCCCCTTTTTGCCCCCCAAAAAGCCCCATTAATATCCCCCCTTGTGGCCCCGGGCCCATTCTTTACCCTCCCCTGTGGGTCCCCCAAACCCCCCAGCCCCAAGCCCAGCCGACCCTTCCAGCGCCCAAAAACCGCAAATTTCCAGAGCAGCAACCTAGCACAGCTTGCAACCCCAAGCAGCAACACCCCCCGATCCAACAATCCAGCCCCCTCCCAAGCCAACGCTCACCCTATCAGCGTGCACGGGGGCCCCTTTTCGGGATCCCGTTTTTTCAGCTGGCAATACATACCCGTTTTTTGTGGAGCGTTTTTGGGGCAGGTGCCAAAAAGGGGACTCCATTATTTTCCTTTTGGGGCTTTTCATTTTGGGGAAGGGCAAGAAAATTGACTTTCCCTTTGTTTTAAAAGGGGGATCCAAAACGAAAACGCAGGAGACCCCTTCAAAAGCGAAACCGCCGATTCCCGTGAAAAACACGTTTGCGTTTTTTGCATTAAAAAAGAAATTTTAAATCACACCCCCCAAATTGTTGCCCTTTTGCGGAAATTAAAAGAAAAAAGGGAAACACAAAAGGCCGTTTGATCAAGCCCTTACTAAAAAGACTTTTTGGTTTATTAAGGTTGGCACCCCGCTTTAAATGGGGCTTTGAACATTCCCAGCGCAATTTAGGGCCGGGGTTGATTTACCTTTTTAAACCCATACGGAACTCCCGGGGGCAGGTGCACAAGGGGGGGGGGCCAGCCCTGGCGCCCCATTAACAAAAAATTACTTTGGCGCTTTTTTTTCGCTCAAAGAAATTTCCCCGAATCACTTATTTCCCGCTTCGGTACAATACGTTGTTTTGTAACAAAAAGGGGTTTTTGGTTTTTAAACCGAAAATTCCTCCAAATTTAACCCCCCTGAACCCCCCTTGGCCGTTTTCCCTTCCCGCCGTTTTTTTAAAGGGAAAAAAATGTTTCATTTTCCCCCCCCCCGGGGAGGGGGAAATTGTCCCGAGCAAGGAGGGGACGGATTTCCACTGTTCTTTTTTAGAGCATTGGTTTTAAACCGTAATTGCTCCCAGCGGATTGGGGGCCGTACTGAAGCGCAAACCCCGGGGCGCGCAGAAACGGCGCCAATATGGGGCCCGGAAAAAGGGCCGTGTGAAACGAGGCCTTTTTTGTTTTTCGGGCCTTCCCAACCCATTGTTTTCCCAAGGAGCACTGTAAAAAACAAATATGCAAAAAGGGCCCCCCTAGTGCTGACAGACGTGACCGCCAAGGGCTAGGTAACTGTCGATAACTTGTCAGACCCAGATCAACTCTGCAGTGGTTTTAGGGAGTGTATTTTTCCTGTAGCTGGGGCTAGTAAATCAGTTATATAAAAATTCCCCCCAAAAGTCTTGCTCTGACCTTATGGAGGGCACAACATGTAAAATAAAATACATTAAAAAAAAAAAACACAAAAAAGTAAATATTAATTAACCACAATGACCCTAAAATTTGATATCACCTATAAATAAATGTCCGTTGCAGAAAGGTGAAACTGTTACAAAACTTAAAGGGGTTGTCTCACTACAAGGATTGCTTTTAATGCTAAAGGTCTTGCAAAAACAAGTCACTTTGCAATATATGTCCATTAACAGTGTCCTACCTATTCCTAGATATCCCCTCTTGTATGGGCTGCATCAGCTCCTCTGGTCGCTATAGCTACAGACCTGTTTGATCTCTCCTGATAGGCTGTCAGCACTGGTTGCTATAGCTACAGACCTGGCTTCTACTGCAGCCTAGTAGAAGCCAGTAAACACTCCCCTGAATTCAAAGTGAAACCAAGAAAACAGGACTGAGGTGAGATGAATCAACGTAGTGAGACAACTCCTTTAATTTAGTGCCATTTTATTATTTGAAAAAAATCTAATGTACAAATGACCAAATAGTAAAGTATAGCATATCATGGAAAAGACAAATAAAAGTAATAGAATAACCGAGCACAAAAAAGGATCAAAGCATTCAAACCTGAAGAAAATCATAATGTACCTGGTCAGAAAGGGGGTAAACGATACAGTCAGGAACTGGTAAAACAATTTTGGGATGAACAGAAACACTGATTGTGAGCCAAACCTTCTCTCCCAACATCATTGCCTGACCTCAGCATTGCTCATTTGGGTGAACGGGCACAAATACCCACAGATGCGATACATAGTATTAATGGGGTTTTTCCATGAAGCGAGTTCCTTACCTCTAATCTGCTCAGGAGAGAATATAAAAAAAGCATGCTGAGTACCGGGGGAAAGGGAGGGGGTGAGCAGAGAGCGAGGCAGAAGGGAGCGTCTGCAATGTTTACTCAAGTAATTACATTACAACCAGTGGATTATCTATACAAAAGACACAGCCTCACGCACTGCACTTTCTCCCCAACCCCTTGCAAGCTCCTTCATGTTCCTGTCTCAGATAAGAAGTGCAAACACACAAGCCTGGCCAGATCAGCTCCTGTTAGTGTCCTGGTCGTGTCTAATGTAAACTGTCAGGAAACTAAGGGGGACTGAGAAATGCTGTAGCTCTCACAGGCTTCACTTTTTGTAATCACATATATTTAGAAAAGTGATTAAATACCCGTTTTAGAGGATCCCGCATCAACATTACATCGTGGCAAAACCCTTTTAAGGAAAACCTTCCTAGAAGAATGAAGATTGTTATACTCACAAAAGGGGGCTCAACTCCATATTAACTACATATGAATGAGATGTTCAAGCCCAGATATTAGTGCATCATAATAAATTAGAATATCACTGAAAAGATTATGATTGATGTCAATAATTTAAGTCAAATACAGAAACCCATATATTGTATGGACTCATTACAGTATGAATTACAAGGTTTAATACATTTGAGAGCCCTATAACAAATAAAAAGATGTCCTGGAGAACCCCTTTAATTTTCAATGATATTCTAATTTGTGAGATGCACTAGTAAGCTCTTATAAGTGTGATGTTCAGGTTGCCACACACTAAAGGTTATACAGGGTCTTACAGAATTGCATTATGAATTATGCATTATAAGCTACTGCCCTATTACATGTGGAAGCAATATAAATAGCAGTACAAACAGTAATGAAAAAATCAAGTTCATTGCTTCCTCCCTGCAGCCAGCATAACAGAAGAAGATCAATTTTCCTGCAGTATCTTTGCTCTAGTACAATGGCTCCCCCATTCTTAAAGTTAGTGAATTCAACAACTTGGGTTAGGGCATAGCATGACAATCCAAGGTCAAACATCTGGGCCCTTGCTCTAACTACCTTTGATCCAGTTGGTAGGTATTACAAGTGGCATGGCGTGTCTCTTTTTCTATTTTTAGTAGAAATGTTATATGGTATTCAAAAATAAGTTAATTATTCCGCACACCTTTGGAGTTGTCAGGTGCTATATGGAAAGGGCTGTCATCCATACGCCAAGTGACATGAAATCCACAGCAAACCTTTAGCATAGTGCAAATTAGTCATTCATTTATTCAAATAGCAAGGCATACAAAAGAAAGATAGGTAAGTGTCTCTCCATGAACGTAACATAGTAGTACATTAGAAGAGTAGACCAAGATATGGGTGGCAGGGGGGATGAGAGAAACACTGATTAAGTACAACTCTCCATGCCACTGTACATCCCCCTTGCCACGCATATCTTGGTCCACTACTGAAGGCCTAAAACATAAAGGACCGTGGAATTATTTAATGTACTACTTGCATGGAGAGACAAATACCTATTTTCCTTTTGTATTCCTTGCTATTTGAATAAAGAAATTACTAATTTTCCCTATGCTAAAGGTGTGCCACGGATTTCATGTTAATCAAAAATAAGTTATGGGTAGCACACGCATGTAAATTGTAGGATTATAGGTGTAAAACCAGGAGGAAGGTTTTCCGAGTCACCCAATAACCACCAGTAAAAAAAAATTTCATTCAGCACTCCAAAAATTGGTGACTCAACGTAATGCTTAAACAGTACCTTATTAAAGGGGTTGTCTCACTACAAGGATTGTTTTTTATGTTAAAGATCTTGTAAAAACAAGTCACTTTGCAATATGTTTCCAATGACAGTGTCCTACCTATTCTGAAATATCCCTTCTTCTATGGGCTGCATCAGCTCCTCAGGTCGCTATAACTACAGACCTGTTTGATCTCTCCTGATAGGCTGCCAGCACTGGTTGCTAAAGCTACAGACCTGGCTTCTACTGCAGCCTAGTGGAAGCCAGTAAACACTCCCCTGGATTAAAAATGAAACCAAGAAAATAGGACTGAAGTAAAATGAATCAGTGTAGTGAGACAACCCCTTTAATTCACATGTTATCTGATAAAGCAGAGCACCATTTTGTTTAAATTCATAAAAACATCATACTGTACATAAGTTAGATAAGTGAAAATAAGCAAGCTTTTGGGGAAACGTTCAGAAAAATGTGGCAACCGTCTCTAGCTCTGTGTAATTAAAACATTTACTTTATTATCAAAACAGTAAAAAAGTGACATTTGGCATGACCAACGCGTTTCGGGCGCTTAATGCCCTTAAACGTAGTGTACAACATCACAGTGCCAGATGCATTGTAATACCAGGACATTTCCTGCTGTAACCACTTTTGTGGTACTCTAACATGTGCATAGGCAAACAAAAGGAAGGGTATAACACCATTAGATAATGAAAACTTGCTGCTGCTGGATACTTTAACTGTTAAAAATAAGGGTAAGAGTCAAGATATTTATTGACCCAATAAATACCCTTTAATTCAAAATCTAAAAGCATACAACACCATGAGTAGCATAAAATCCATAAAAAGATCTGCAAGAAATCACATATAGGTATTACTACATGTTGTGTCTGTTCCAAACACATTACAACAGGTCCAAGCCTCACCGGAAATGATGTAAGTATAAAACTGTTTAAAAAAGAAGATAACAAAATAAATGTAACAGAGTAGCAAAAAGACAAACATCTTAAAACACTATGACATATTTTGAAACATTAAACCTATTCTCATGTTCAACGATTCATATAATCATATAACTATAGCAAAAACAATAGAATAGGGCGACCTGTATGAACGGGGCTGTGCCATTTTTCTGGCGTATCTTGCACCAAACAACTGTCATAGCTTTGTTCCATAGATGTATGAACAGTCGTATGCCAAAACTTGCACCAGGCGCTTCACTTTTGAATGCGCCAAAGATATGCTTTGCTATGCAAGGAAGATTTCTGAACCCACATACGACAATTTCATACATACTGTCGCATTCTACACTCTATATCGATTTAGACCTGGCGTGTCATGCCAAGTTTCATGCATGTCCCCTGAATATCCAGACCAAAGAACTTAACTAGGTGCCAGGATGTAAAATAATTATCTTTTTTAGATAATTTTTTAATTCTATAAGAAGATTGTCACTGATTACATTACATTATTATTTACCACGTGTATAGGAGTTTCTGCTGAAAGCATTATAGCCTAAAGATGGGTTCTTGCCTGAAAGCTTGCTTACATCTGCCCAGCTTCACTAACTTATGTACAATAGGATGTTTAATGAAGTTGAACTCGGCATTATCTGGTGACGTAACATGAGCTAATAAAATATTTTGCAAGCATTAAAGGGGTTTTGTCACAATCTCATTTCATACCTCCTGTATCCAGCTCATCAGCTCTGTGTGCTCAGAAGGGGGCGTGTGTGATTTGTTTGAATTGCATATCATGTGACCCAGCAGGATAACATCACCAGGCCTTTCCGCTCTGTAGTCAAAGAAAGGTCTGTTTATGTATATGTAGAACTGTAAGTAGCTACATTGTAGCTTTTGCCTCCAGGCACAAGGGTCCTCGGTTCAAATCCCTGCAGGAACCAAACCTGTAGATTTTATTTCTCTTTATCAATGAACATACGTGAGTGAGGTTTCTTTTTTTAATTTATTTGCACTGTTTGACTAATTACTAAGGAGAACAGAGGACAGGAGTAGAGTGACAGTACCTGGGGTTTGAACACTCAGTAGCTTCCTGGTAGGAGAGATGATGTCTGAGCATGTGCGACCAGGGCTGAGAAGCTCTCAGCCCTGGTCGTGTCCCCTGGAGATAAGCTGTAAACAATGGGTCACTAAAGGAGCAGCTAAAACAAAAATGGTGCAGAATTTTTATTAATGATGAATGGTGAAAATGTTTATTATTTAATTTACAAACTTCCCACGTCAATTTTACTTCGTGACAAAACCCCTTTAAGATTTTTCAAAAAATGTCAGCTCAAGTTTTATTTTTTCTAATAAATGTTATATGGATCCCCAATTAAAACCCAGTTTCCATTGCTACTCCTGTTTTCCAGATAGATAAATCGTTGTATTTGGGGCAACATGGGGAGTAGCAATGCAACCTTGTTGCATTGGTTTCATAGGTTCAAAATCCAAGCAAGTCAAGCTGATTAGTTCCTGGAAAAATGGAGTACACATACAAAGACAAAGGCAAACTAGATTGCAAGCCCTTCTGGTGACAGCGATTTATGTGAGAGCACTATGTGCAGATCATTACTGAATATATTGGTGCTATGTAAGGAATGGGAAATGACATTTTATTTGATAAAGACTGCTTTGGAAAACAGGACTCTGCCATGTTACTGGCATTTCAGACACAGGAAAATATTTTGCAGACTGGTAATCGTGTTACATTCTGTGTCTGCGTGTTTCCCTTTTTGTGCTTCACTGTGTGTAATTGTAATGGTATGAATTAATCCTAAAAATTCCAGAAAGGCTCTACTGTTCTCTTTTTACACACTGTCAATGATCTCATCCACACTTCTTGCTGTACACACATGCACTAGTTACTGACATTGGCTTTTCACATCTTCTAACATTAATCTTGCTTTCCATTGCAATATTCTTACAACCAGATACATGTTTTTGTCACCACTGTCCTACTTCATAAAAGTCAATGCAGGAAAAAAAAAAAACATATGTCTCCTTCCCCCAGGAACAGGATGCCAGACAGTTTCACATCAAATGATTTCTCTGCTCTCTTTCTACAGGTTATGTACTTGGCAAAGGAGAATACATTTCACGAATACATTCTAAATCAAAGGTACATTGGGCAACACTGACATGGAAAAGGACTTTGGAATTTTACACATAAAAAGGACCCATAATATCTTCTGTTAGGTCTGTTTTAGTAAATCCTTGTGTTCCCTATGAAATAACAATTCTGGAGCATCTTCTCTTATAACATTGTGGTGTGTTCTTCCTCTGTTTCCTTCTAGAAATTTGTGACTGAATCTGTCAGCTGGGTGTTGCTAATTGGTGGATGTATGACTGCACGGTCTGACATTGTCCAATCAGTGATGACATAGTCAGTGTGTGCAGGAGTACACTTTTGAAAACTGGAATGGTAACCAGCTGACTGATTCAATAACACATTTCTAGAAGGAATAACAGAGGAACAGCACAATCCAGTATTAAAGGGGTTGTCTCACTACAAGGATTGTTTTTTATGTTAAAGATCTTACAATAACAAGTCACTTTGCAATATATGTCCATTAACAGTGTCCTACCTATTCCTAGATATCCCCTCTTGTATGGGCTGCATCAGCTCCTCAGGTCGCTATAGCTACAAACCTGTTTGAGCTCTCCTGATATGTTGCCAGTGCTGGTCACTATAGCTACAGACCTGGTGTCACTGCAGGCCAGTAGTAATCAGTAACAGATAGACAGGTATGACCGGCATCAAGGGGTTAATTCAGACCTTCCTCTGCATTCTAAACACCTTCATGGTGTAGTTCTAATACAGACTCTTCAACTCCTTATCAAAAGGTGGTGCTCAGCCTAATAGTAAGATTCTGAAAGTCCAGCATAAAAGAGAAAAATGCAGGTGGCACTCACCAATTCCAATATAAGTTCCTTTATTCAAAAAGTGTCATTAAAAACAGACCGGAATAGATAGCCACAGAACATAGTAGTAACCAGTAGTAGCCAGTAAACACTTTCAAAACTGAGAAAGCAGGACTGAGATAGGATGAATCATGGCAATGAGACAACCTCTTTAAAGGAGAAGATGCTCCAAAATAGTTTTTTATAAGAAGCACAAGTATTGACTACAACAAACATATAAGAAGAGATTGCACAGGTCTTCTTTAACTGTTGCAACCCATATCAGTAAGCTTCTGCCAAGGCAAATAACCTCATAGGGTGCATCAGAAGGGACATAGATGTACATGTTGAGAATATAGTTCTATTACTTTACAATATTTCATATGTGGTCTGACCAGTGATTTATACAGTTTTGGGCACAAGTACACAAGACATAACAATGGGCAATGAATGTATTAATTGAAAAGTGTGGACTTCAGTACCCAGAAAACTCAAAATTAGGTACTTAGTTTAGAAAAAAGATGGCTGAGGGAGTAACCTAAGATCTTTATTGTAAATACACAGATTATGGGATAGGGTCTGTTTAGTGAAAATAAGAGTATGAATTCTGAGAACAGCATAATAATGTTTAACCTGCTGCTATTGTTTCCATTTTTGTCTGTTTTAAGGGGGTTTTACGCTAAAGTAACTGAAATCATATTACTTATTCATGGGGCTTTCTGGTCCACTATGATCCTTAAAGAGAACCATGAAAAAAGCTTTGAGATTCTTAGTTCACACGTTTTGATCAAAAAATGCTTAAGCCACTCCCGGCTTACAACGGGATCTCAAGGCGGGTGGTCCTACTCTATTTTTACCTCTCACTAGAGTCAAATTCAGACTTCTCATTGGGTCAACCGACCTCCATAATCCAGGGAGAAAAATAAAAAAAGCACCAACCTTGCAAGCAAACTGCACTGATATAACAACCTGTAGAGTAGGACCACCTGCCTTGAGATTATTCATGTATTGTAGATAGCATAAATGCTTCTTTAGAGGTTTCCATGTATTGTATAACCCTTAAAGAGAACCAGTCACATAGGTTATGCCCCCCTTGCTGAGGACAGCACAAGCTAGTGTCAGACATGCTGTTCCCAGCACTGTGTCCCTTATTTTGTAAGATGCTGTCGTTTTAGAGCATTTAGTGCTCATATCTGCAGTTTTCAGCCAGAAAAGAGTCATAAAAAGAGTCTGTTTTTTTTATATCCCGCCCACCTGAGGCTAGCCCCGCCCACCTCAACTGATAAACCTATTACTTTGAATAGGTAGAAACGTGAATAACTGCCAGGTGGGTGGGGCTATCCTTTGGTGGGCGGGGCTAACACTTCCTCATGAATAAGATTTGAGCATTAAATGCTCTAAAACTACTACAGCTTACAGAATAAGGGGCGCCGTGCTGGAAACAGCATGTCTATCACTAGCGTGTGCTGTCCTCCGCAAGGGAGGCATAAACTATGTGACAGGTTATCTTTACAGGCGCTCTCCAACTCCTCATAAAACCTTAAAAATAGATCCATTGTATAAAATGACAAGAAAATTGATTAATCTTTTTAATCCGTCACCAAACGGGCATTAAAGCTCCATTGGTCTCTGATTTTTCACATGTGGTCGGGATGTGACAACTGCAGCCAATTGGTAGGTACTGAAGCCAATTGGTAGGTTCAGCAGGCTGCTTCATTAGCATCACTGCTCAGGATGTGAATGCCACGTGAGTGGTTTAAAATATTAAACCCACAACAAATGCAGGGATCTAGAGACATTATAGACGATTCATTGTCTATAGCAGACAAACTTTAACATGGACACAGGAGCCATACAAAAGATTTACAGTAAATGTATTTCTATGAAGTTCACCAGACATTCAAGCCCTGTGCATTGGTGCAAAATCAGTAACAGGTCAGTTGTTCTGGATTCCTGATCCCAGACACATTGGAGAAGGGGGAATAAAATAAGAATATGTCAGGCATGCGGCTGCTTTATACAAATGTCCATTCAATAAGCAGAAAAATCTGCTCTGCTCACGAGCCTCACCCTTAGGCGTGCTCTTTTATCCAGACTGGACTATCACCAAACTTATCACATTACTAATGGAAGATAACTGTCCAGCTGCAAAAACATCTGCGCTCCTGATGAGATCTACAGCTGCCTCACTGGCAAATACACCATTCAAAAGAACAGGAGGTGAAAGTGTGAATTATTGTACAGTGCAAAATACCAAAGATTACACTGTGCAAATGCAGACAAAAAAAGGCTGAAAATAATAAGGCTAGGTCTACACAGTATAGGGACAAAAAATTGCTTTGAACCTGAGTATTTTGTCAGTTTTTTGTCCAAGGCAGCTGGCTTTCTGACGATTTTTTTTTTATTTTTTTTTTTAGGTTTTTATTTCAGGTTTTTGCCATGCTGTTTGGTCTGGTGTTTTTGGATGGTTTTTGGGCAGTTTTTAATGTATGCAAAATTCATACACCTTGTTTAAACACCTGGCCAGGTTTTCAGCAGAACCATCCAAAAAGTTTTGAAAAAACGTCCACAAAACGTCCAGCAGTTGACATAGACATGTATAGTAAATTTTCCTCTGGGTCGGATTTTACAACATGTTCCTAAAACCACCACCACCCAAAAATGAGCAGAAAAAAATTATCTGTGTAGACTACAGGTTATTTTTTTGTATTAAAGTCTATGTGAACGTTTTTCCGTCGGATTTTCAGTGGTTACAAAATGCTAAAACCACCAAAAATCCGACGGGAAACCTCTGCTGTGAAGACATAGCCTAAGGGGTGAGCATTAGACTACTTAACAGTGAAGCTTATAGTATATAGCACAGGATTAATAAGCACAGAGGGGATCTAGAAGGCAATGTGAACCAACATCAGGTGGAAACCTCATTAAGAGTTTTTCCTAGACTTTTATAAACCTCCCTACCACCTCTTGCTGTGCTAAGATAGAAAATGAACCCATGCTTATCTCCCCCATTACCACCGTTCCGGCACTGCCACAGCCCCAGATTCTCCTCCCCCGTCCTTCATGGATGACACAACAGGATGTTACAGCCAAATTGACCTCTGTGGTCACATGCTGCACATGCAAGCTGGTAATGTGATCCATGAACATGATGTCATCAGTGAGGGACCAGGGGGAGGCAGCAAAGTGGAAGATGGTAGAGAGGTTTTTAAAGGGGTTTTCTCACCACAAAGATTAGTCTTCAACATAAAGGGACAGTTAAATGAAGACTTTCTAAATACATTGATCAATAGATTTTACTTTAGTCATGAGATACAAGCGGTTTTTTTATGTGCTCTGAGTGCACAGAGGTTTCTATCGTTACCTGCATACCAGCTGGATGTCTGTTATCTCATTAGCTGAGAGCAGGGACCTCTGTTATTTGATCAGCTGAGAGCTTAGAACAAGGATTGAAACAAAATAATTATATCTAACAAGATTAGCTTCACTAAACAAAAGGTACATGTGCTGTGAGGACTGAAAAGCATGACTTTATCTTGAATCTTATTAGGAAATAACAATCTCCTGCACTGTCAGGCTCTCTAGAAGTTGAATATGCTATTCACTGCTGTACAACCACCCACAGCCTGAGGAGACAGACTGAGTGCAAAACTGCTAAAACTCAGTGATAGAGCATGGTGAGAATAAACCCCTACACTGCTATCTTCACTGATTCCATTGCTACAAAATTGTGCTGCAGTGCCATGTAATGGCTCCATGCCAAATGCAATTGCTACTTTTGTATCTTGCATTTTGTCTTTGCCACTTCACCAAACAGGGGTGGAATTAAAATTTTTACAGGATCCATACTAGGATGCCACTCGTGTGATGTTTTGGAACATTATTTCTACTCTAAAAAACAAATATCCCAGTAGCTAAATCAGGTGAACACATTCCAAAAAAATTTTTTTTTAGCAAGTAAAACTACAGCTCCAAGTATGACCTGAACAATGGAGAGGGCATGGTGCAAATTGATGTTCCAGAAACATGCCCGGGCATGATTTCACTGCAGACATTGGCCTCGTTTTTAAAGAATGTCAAACAGTAAGACTGTCAGAGCAGTATACAAAATAGAAGCTGAGCTCTGATTGGTTACTATGGGAAATAAAGACAGTCTTACTGTTAGGGTTAAAGGGGTTGTCTCATCTCACAATTTTATAGGATGCATGAATGAAATAATGCTGCTTTGCTCTGTCACTTCCTGGTCAAGCTGTCTGTAATTAGCATATGAGCTCGGTGTATTCAGACTTCTCTGTTTATTAGTCTAGATTAAATATATGACCTCTGAGGTCCAGAGAAGCTTCTGAGCTAATGTAAACAGTAGAGTAATTACTGTCTTTTGTCTGAAAGATCAGATAACACACAAACTTTCACACTGCTGGCCATGACCTGCTATCAGATAGAACAAACAGCAGGGGAGAAGGAGTACACAGGTCAGTCACTTGGGAAACGAGAAAGCACTCAGACGGTGATAAATTCACTTGTAGCTCCTTAACAAGAAAAGATGAACAAAGCAATATATTTGGAAGACGTCTTCATTTAGTGTTCCCTATATTTTGAAAGCTATTCTTTGTAGTGAGACAGCCCCTTTAAGTTCACATAACTGATTTGGACGCTGATCTTTCAGCATCCGAATAACTTGGCCGAAAAACATCTCATATGCAGCAGTTTTCATATTGATGAGGTTTTTTCCATGTGGTTTTCAATGCTGTTTTCTTTCTGAAACACTTGCCAGGGCAGTCAAAAACAGCGGCAAAAAGGCGCCACACTTATGGATGAAGTTTTGGACGAGGTTTTGTAGCACTTTTTTCATTCTTATGGGCATTTTACTTGTGGAAAACGCCTCCAGAATTGACATGTCACTTATTTTTCAGCGCTGAAAATAATCATGTATAACGGGTGTAAAAACCATGTTGTGTGTGAACTACGATCTGGTTTTACATAGGAATCAATGAAAATGAACTAGGGGCATTGACAGCCTTGGCAAGTAATTTGTATGAGTGTTTCAGAAAGAAAACAGCGCTGAAAATCACATGGAAAAAAAACCTCATCAAATCCTCGTCTGAAAACTGCTGCAAATGAGGTTCTTCAGATGAGTATTTGGCTATGTCTACACAGCATAGCTTTACTGTTGGATTTTCGGCGGATTCAGTGTTTGGAATCTGCTGAAAATCCAACTGAACACTGTGCTGCATATACAGCAATGAAAAATCTGTGCTGTAGTCTAAATAGCACAGATTTTTTACCATCGAGTTTAAAATCTGGTAGAATATGTATCGTGTTGTATATTCCACCAGATTCTGCTCGGATCAATGTACGGGGCCAACGGCAAATCTGAAAACCGACTGCGGCATTTGGGCAATTCTGTACCAAAGACCGTGGTCCTGCCATGGTCCAGCAATGTCAAATTGCAGTTGGTTTTTGGACGGCATTTTGACAATGCTGTGTGGACTTAGGCTTTAAAGATGACTTGGACACTAAAAAATCAGTGTCCAAATAAGCCGTAGGAACTTACCCTTGGACAGTTTTTATAAAGGAGGCCCTATGTGTTTGCATCCAGTACTGATGGAAGTAGAACAAACATTTATGTCATGGTGTCTTTCTAATTTCAGTTGTTCCTTTGCTTCTCTATCTGGTCCAGACCATTAGGACTTCTTCCAGCTACAGTGGTTTGCAAAAGTTTTCACACCCTTTGAACTGTTCCTCATTTTTAAACATTACAGTCACAGACTTAAATGTATTTTATTGATATATTATGTGATAGGTCAACACAAAATTTGTGAAGCATAGAGAAAATGATACCTTTGCAAATATTTGAAAATTAAAAAACTGAATAGTGTGGCGTGAATATGTATTCAGTCCCCTGTACTCTGATAACCCTAAATAAAATCCAGTGTGATCAATTGCTTAGAAGTCGCCTAATTAGTAAATAGAGCAGATCTGTATGTAATTTATTCTCAGTATAATAACTACAGCTGTTTTGTGAGGGCCTCAGAGGTTTGTTAAAGAACATTAGTGAACAAATAGCATCATGCAAGCCAAGGGACACATCACACAGTACAGGAATAAAGTTCTGGCAAGGTGTATTGTAGGGTTAGGCTTTAAAAAAAAAGCTCATCCGAACTCTTTGGAGCACTGTCATCATAATAAAGGAGTATGGCACAACTACCAAGACATGGCTTTCCACCTAAACTGACAGCCCAGGAAAGGAGAGCACTACCCTGAAAATAAGACATCTGCCGAAAATAAGACCTAGTGTAATTTTTTGAAGCTTAGAAATATAAGGCCTCCCCTGAAAATAAGATGCCCGTTGGTCCCCCCCCCTCCCCCCGGGCTGCGGGCGCACTCGTGCCCGCCCGTCGGGCCCCCGGGGGCTACGCCGGTTCCACGGCTCGGGCCCCGGCTCCCTCCTTACCTACCACGCTCCCGCTCCTCCGTCCTCCGGCCGGGCCGGTAGGGGCCAGCCCCATTGGCACGTAGGCCCCGGGGGATTTAACCCCATACGCCCATTATTGGAAAAGGGCGGGCAGGCCCAATTTAACCTCCTTCCCTTCCCGGGTTTCACCTTTGCCGGATCTTTAGTGCCGTACTGCCTTTAGAAAACTCTTCTGCCTCAACCTGTTTTCCCCGGCCCAAAACCCTTTACCCCCCGTTTGTCGACCACGAACCTTTGCTCCTGTCCTGACCTCTTGCCTGCCCCCGACTTGCCTACGTCTCACATTTTGTACCAGCACTCCCTTTGGGTCCCACCGCAAGAAAGTCACGCAGGGGGGCGACCTGGTAGTTCTCCCCCGCAGCAAGTCCATCCCGCTTTGGGGGGGCTCTGGTGAAAACCCGGGTTTTACTTAGATTCCCCCCCCTGGTCGGTTTAAACCCACGCTTGCGGGGGTCCAGGGATCCACCCAATCCTTTTACAGTAAACCCCCCATGGATCCCGCCAAGGTACCTTGCCCGTAAACCCGGGATCTCACGCGATGGGCTCAGCATCAAAAAACAACTTGCGAACAAGCCCACTTCTCTAACTGGTGGCCCCAGGAAAAAAAGGCTAACCCCAAATTTTGGAAACCAGGGCCCCGAAAGGCCCTTCTCGATTTGAAGTCACCTTTGCTTCCGCACCAATTTTTGTCCCCCCCTGCCCCTGAGAACCTTTCTCTCTGGAGGTGGAGTCTTCGGGGGGGGCCGAGTGTCCTTACTCAAAGGGCCCCAAGGGGGGAAAACCCACCCCTGGGGGTTCTTCTCCAAGCCCTTCCGTGGGCTAGAGGAACATGCTATGGGGACTGGAGTTACCCGCATCAAGAGGGCCCTGGAGGAGGGGGCGGCATCCCCTGGGGGGAGCTCGATCCTTTTGAGGTATTACGGACCAAAAAAAACCTTCATTCCCCAGGGGCCCCAGCGCCTCAACCTGGGCAAGCAGGGGTGGTCCTTTTTTTTAAGATTTAACTTCCGGATCCATTTTCGCCCCCCGAAAGGAACACGGGCGGATGCTCTCTCCGCAAAATTGACATCACTGGGGGGGACCCAGCCCCAACACTTTTAAACCTCCGGAACCCCTATCCAAGCGCACCTGTCCCCTTTGGCAGAAAACCCCCCCGGCAAGCCCTACTTTGGCCATCGTGCGAGAGGTACTGAATTGGGGACTTGCTCTTTGATGGCAGGACATCCTGGGGCCCGAAGATCGTTCCAATTGATCTCTTGTTCTACGGGTGGCCCAGGGTGGCTAAAGATATTAAGGGCTTGTGGACGCCGTGCTACTTTTGGGGGAATAAGGGACCCGCCCAAATCCTTCCGGGGTGCTGCGACCCCCGCCACGCCCCGTACTCCCTGGTCCCCGGGCGAGGGTTTTTATCACCGACCTTCCCCCTCCTTTGGTAAACCCTGATTTGGGTCTTTTTCGGAAGGTTTTTTTAAAATTGGGACTTATGTCCCCCTGCCCGGGTTACCTTCCGCACCAGTCTTTCCTCCCCTTTTTTTTATTCACTGTTTTTCCCCCTGCACGGTCTGCCCCGCACATGTTTTGATCGTGGGGGCAGTTCGGTTTAAGTTCTGGCGCCACTCTGCTCCCGACTGCAGGTTAAGTTAGACTTTTCTCGTCATACCATCCCAATCAACGGCCCGGTAGAGAAGTCAATCGATTCTGGGCACTACTTACGTCATTTTGTTCTGTTCCCAGAGATTGGGCCAACCCCTCCCCGGGGCCCAATTTTCATACAACTGTTGGACTCAGTGCTTCAGGGGCGTCCCCTTCTTATTGTATATGGCCGGCATCCCCGCCCTCCTCTCCCCCCCCTCCCCCCCTGAGGTTCCCTTGTAATCCTTGGTCCCGACTTATCTGGCATTTGGGGGGCAACTCGTCAGTCCCTGCGCGTGCTGCGCCCGTATGAAGGCTCAGGGGGACAGAAAAGGAGACCGGGGTCCAACCTTTGCTCCGCCAAAATGTCAGGTTAAAATCCCCAGTTACAAGCTGGGCCCACGCTTTTCCCTTTACCCTTTGAAATCCCGACCGATTAATCCAGTAGGGATAAACTCTGACTCCCACCCACCATCGGATCCCAAATTTTTTTCAGTATCCCCTTTAACCCGTCTTGTTGAACCGCTTCTCCAGAAAAAATTGCCCCCCTTCCTGAGACTGTAGCCTCCAAATATTTGCGGGCAAAGAGATCTTGGCATGAAATCGGTTAGGGTAAACGGCAATTCTGGTTGATTGGGGGGATTCGGTCCGGGGGAGAATCAGGGAGCCTGAGGAAAAAATCCTGGGCCGCGTCTCGTGTTTAGGTTCCTCCGAACCAAAAGAGGAGGAGGTCTAGGGGGGGGGGGGGGGACTGTCACGAGTGGTCCCGCAGACCTCCCCGGGGTGCGGGCGCACTCGTGCTGCCCCCGTCGGGTC
The DNA here is from genome assembly GCA_025379985.1 of Phyllomedusa bahiana. Taxonomy (NCBI): domain Eukaryota; kingdom Metazoa; phylum Chordata; class Amphibia; order Anura; family Hylidae; genus Phyllomedusa; species Phyllomedusa bahiana. Next base: position 28,751 of record JAODAL010008227.1, on the reverse strand, counting down.
CCGGGCTACTGCCGGTTCCACGCTCGGGTCCCCGGGTCCCCCTTACCTGACCACCTCCCGCTCCTCCTGGCCGGGCCCGGGTTTCGCATGCCCGCGCCTTAGGCTCGCTTTTCCCCTCTCGGGGGGGATTTTAAAAGGGGAGTACGCCCATTTTTGGGAAAGGTGGGGTGACCCTTTTTAACCCCTTTCCTTCCGGTTCACCTTTCCGGATCTTAGTGCCGTACTCCCTTTTAGAGAAAGCGTCTTCTCCCTCGTACCTTCTTCCGTGACCGAACCTTTACGCTCCTTTTTTCTCGACCCAAACCTTTCCCGCCTGTCCGACCTCTTCCCTGTCCCGACTTCGCCTCCCCGCCCCGATTTTGTCCCCTCACTGCCTTTGGCTGCCACCGCAAGCAATCCCGCCAGGGGGCGACCTGTAGTTCTCCGCCGCAGCAAGTCCCCCGCTTTGTGGGGGTTTGGTAAAAAACCGGGTTCTACTTAGATTCCCCCCCCTGGTAGGGCTTACCCCACGCTTGCGTGGTCCACTGATCCACTACCAGCATCCGTTACAAAGACTTATTGCTACAGCTCCCTTCATGCCATACTTTAGCGTTAGCAGATCACTTAGATGGGTTTTGGATGGCTCCCCAGACAAGCGTGCTCACTTAAAGAAAAGTGCTAATGAAGACAATTTTGGGGGAGCAATATCTAAAATAATGGAGTCCAAAAAATTTCACCAGAAACTCAGGTTTTGGGGTGAATGATGTTTCTGAAGATGATGACATGACTGTCTTTGAAAAAATGTTACTTTTTTGTTCTAATACCGGGGGAATGGAAAAGGGACCATAGTTGTTGTACAGGGGAAAGAAATTCCCTTATGATTTTGGCGTTTGGCGGTTATGCTGATGTTTGGATACAGGACACAGTATATTAATAAAATTTTTTATTTTTTTTTTTTTTTCAACAATAAATATATTTTTTTTCAGGAAAAATAAACATCCCCTGAAAAAAGACCTGCCATGTCTTTAGGACAAAAAATTTAAAAAAACACTGTCTTATTTATGGGGAAACAGGGTAATTAGAGAAGCAGCCAAGAGGCCCAGGATCACACTGGAGGAGCCGCAGGGACCACAGCTCAGGTGTGAGAATCTGTCCACAGGAAAACTAGTAGTTGTGTACTCCACATATCTGGCCTTTATGAAAGAGTGGAAGGAAGAAAGACATTTTTTTTAAAACAAGACATAATAAGTCTAAGTCCCATTTGAACTTTGCAAAAAACTATGTAGGGGACACAACAAGCATGTGGAGGAAGGTGCTCTGGTCAGATTGTCAAGTTTGTCAAGTTTATCAAGATTGTCTCCTTAAACCCATTCGGGATTACTTTGAAACTATTCGAGCAGTATATGCAGAGCTATCCAGAAGTCAACTTCTCTCCATTGCAAAGGCCCAAGTTCTTTGAGGACTCAAAAAGATTCACCTCAACAATTGAGGAAAGCTTTTAAAGTGGCCTTATTTCAAGAGCTCCCACAGGGCCCTACAACTCAGCCAGACACTGTACTCTACAATCAACCAATGCAAGTATACCCAGGACCTCAACCAACAAACTCCTATCAACCTAATGATTCGCAAAACTTCCAACGCAAAAATTCTAGCGGACAAGGCTGAATTAAAAAAAAACTTGTTTTTATTGCAACCAACCCTGGCATATTATGAGATGTTGCCGCACTAAAGCTCGTGATGACGCCAGGAACTTTGTTAATAACGGCCACTCTGAAGCCATCGTACCCTCAAGCATACAATCAAATCGAAGGAATGTTGGCTTTTGAAGGTAATGGAATGTTTGGTTTGATGGAACATGGAAATTGTTAACCAAAGTTGATTTTAAGATGACATAATGGATGTGAAGAAAGACAAGCAAGTGTCATGATGGAAATTATGTTGAAAGTGTAAGAAAGAAAATCTGGAAGAAAAAAAAACTGAAAAACTATATTTTGGTGATATAGAATGTGGACACTAATATTGTGACAGGTTGGATAGAGAAGTTCTAAAATACAAGGCAATGTGGAAGTAAATTTATATACATCACAACAGCCACTAAATTAGTCAATATTAGTCAACTCAATATCAAGTTTATGAACCATCAAGATTCAACCGACAAACACAACGCAGACCGCTGTCACAGAATAATCCATTTGCTGGCCTTCAATTCACAGACCTAACTCATAATCAATACCAAAAGACCTATCCCGAGGATGCTTCTTCCTGACTCAACCATAGGCTTCCAGCAAGCCTGTGTCTACCATTCCTGTTAATAACGCTGAAACTACCGCTACCAGTCATTCAGGACCTGTATCGACTGTCACTCTTCCTATTATCGGTCATCTCCCCCTTTCCTCATATGCAAGGGTGCAGCTGGATCTGTCCTGGAAACGTCTGATCTTCCCACCTGAAGTCATCCTTTCTCCTGATTACATTTCATGAGTATTAGTGGATGGACGACCAACCCAGACTCACTTAAGCTACCCTGTGCCAATTGGACATCATGGAACCCTGTCTAGACTACTTATATCTCCTACTTACCCAACTAATCTGCTTGAAGCTGATCTTCTGCAAACGATCACAAACAATTTAGCATGAAGCTTTACAAGTTGTTCCTGCGCTTCTCATTTTTTATCCACATCAAGCAATACCTCCTGAACTTTTGACACAAGTACCTCCTGAAGTTTGGTCTAAAGGTCCTGATGATGTCTGCATCCTTCCAGTCTCACCTGTACATGTCTTCTTGAAAGAGGGTGCTACCCCGCCTCGCTTGCCTCAATATCCCTTAAAGCATGATCAAGAGCAATCACTGGAGTCACAAATCAGAGCATTCCTGGATAATGGGGTACTCATCCACTGCATTTCTCCTGCAAATACACCTCAGTTCCTTGTTCACAAGAAAGTTATCCCTGGTGAACCTCCAAAATACTCAGGAGCAGTCATTGCTGTCACGGATTATGAGAACCCTGTGGTCCCCAAAGCTCATGTTCTTCTCAGCCAAGTACGACTTAGGCTACGACTAAGGGCAGGGATCTGCCCGAAACATGTCAGACATCTCTCTCCTATAGCATGCTTGGCTTTGCACTATATTGTTTTTATACTACTTTTTGTACCGGCTTTCTACAAATAAATATTTTTCATTGATCTACTACAATAACCGGTGCGGACCATCTCCTTCATTGCAAATTGGTTTGTTCTGCGTATCTTGGAACGCGGTCCTATGCAAAGGATTATATAGAGGACATTCTCTGACTTAAAGGTGAGCTGGTGTCTCTGCTCTTTTTGCACCTTCTTCAGCTGCCTACTTCACAGTCTATGATTTCTGCAGTGTCCCACTGCACAAGGACTATCAATACCTTTTTGCTTTCACTTATCGTGGTACTCAGCTCACCTGGACGAGGATGCTACAAGGGGCACAGAAGTCACCCAACCAGTTGACTCAAGCTCTGCAGAACGTGTATGATATTATCTTGTGTGCACCTGATTTTCTAAATTGTCAATGAAGCTCTTTGAGTCTCCTTAAACATTTTGCATCCATTAACTGCAAAGTTCAAGCTCCAATGGTGTTCTAAGAAACTTGTATTCCTTGGACATTGCATATCACAGGGGACCAAACATCTTATTGATGATTGAGTCTTATGCAAATTTTATATGATTCTTTTAAGGACAGTATTTACACCAATAAACTCTCACTTAGGGCACAGGAGTGTTTTCAAGCACTTGAAAAACTTATCCTACAAGCTCCAGCTCTGGGAATCCCAGACTACTCACAGCCTCTTCCTATTTGAAGACTATGGCGACGCTTCTGGAGTCTTAGCACAGAAACAAAGAAAGCGTATGAGACCTCTTGGGTACTATTCTTGCAAGATAAGATCCTGTTGCGCAAACTGCCCCTGTTTGCCTCAGAACTGTCATTGCTGCACAAGTCCTCATGATCTTCAAGGGATCCTGGGACAGTCTCAGCAACCTCATCTCAGTAAACAGCGTCACTTCCGCATGCAATGCTCATTACTGATGCCTGAGAATGTCACCTTGAAGAGATGTACTACACTCAACCCCGCCACTCTGCTTCCTCTCTCAAGGGGGGGGAGATGAAGATCAGACTGCCACAGATCTTTATGACTACCTTGAACAAATGGAGGCTGAAACCTCCCATCTTCTTACTGTTGTCAAGTTGGTAATTTAAGGGAAAAACATCAAAAGTCTGTTTCATCATTACATTCTTATTAAGCTCATCAGATAGTTTGTTAAACAGATTTTACAGCTATACATCCTTATCGAAGTATCGGATATCTCTCACACAGCTTTCCTTGAGACAGATGCGGTGTCTGCTACAACCAAGAAATTCAAGGCCTTCCTCCTCCACCCAGATGATACAGAGCATTTGGGAATGTGTCCTATCAGCTAATGCTTCATACGACATGCAAATTATAACTTGGTTCTTAGCAACCACCAATTAACAATCATGTAGTGATAAAATAGTCATGTGATTAAAAAGTTCTATTGGAATGTAATTTACTGTGATTAAACTTCAGAATTTCATGTCCCAGCCAAAGTGTATGGGTCATACTTCTCGAGCTCCGGCTGCCGGCAGCAATAATAATAATATAATTCGGAGGAGGCATTTAATTGGAGAGAGGAGTGGAACAAAGATAATTTCCACACCTGATTTAATCATCTGACAGTGGTGCCGTGCTCTCAAACGCCCGGGACTATCCGGAGGGGGGCGGATGCCTTACCATCGACGGGCACGGTCCTGGAGTGCCTGAATCACTTGGGGCCTGATTCAACCCCCCCAGAACAGGTAGTTCACTGATTTTTTAAATCCGTGACTTATCTGTTTTTGGGGCCCTTCTAGTGAAAGTCTTTTGGTGGTTGTCGCCTCCCCAAGGAGACCTGTGAAAGTGTTTCAGGTGTGCCTCCAGGGGTGCTCTGGTACATGTATGCGTATCATATGCGTATACCTTTAAAGCTCCCAATTAATGCCTTGCTTTTTTGCTCTGTAAAGTATACATGACTGGTTTGTGTATTTTCCTTTCGGTATCATATTTCAGTGTAGGCCAGGAGCTGGGCTCCTGATGGAAAAAAAAAAAAAAAAAAGGGATACAGTCCCTAAGAAGCAACCCGGTAGAAGGAAACCAAAGCCTGTCATAAGTTATATACAGATACAGTTATATACAGATATAGTTATAGACAGATGATCTGAATTCCTGAAGAGAACTTGTTAAAGACAATACCAAAGCCTGTTATAGTTATAAACAGACGATCTGAAGAGAACTGGTTAAATAGTAGCCAAAAGCCTGTTATAGACAGAAGATCTGGGTTTCTGATAAGCCTGTTATAGTCAGAAGATCTGGGTTTCTGATAAGCCTGTTATAGACAGAAGATCTGCGTTTTTAAATAAGCTGTTATACAGATGGTATAGACAGATGATATTTGAGATTACCTGCTGATGAGCAGAAGACATTGATTAGTGTTAGGTATTTTAGGGACTTAATCTCATACACGTGTGTTAATTTGTTCTGTTTTACTTAGGTAAGAAAAAAACTGCATTCAGGGTTAATTTTATATTCAAGCTACATCACTTTTTATCTCTCCCCACTGAATTCTGGAGAGTGTATAACCCTTGGCTTCGATTCAAAGCATCTGTTAAGGGGGGTTGTCACATTTTCTCCCCTCGGCTCTATGGCGTACTGAAAAATTATAGCGCTCAGTCAAAAGGTGTAGTCGAGTAGTTTGATCGAAGAGAAAAATAGTAAAATATATATGTGACTTGAGAGAAAAAGTTAATGATACGCCTGTGTAACGAGCATAAATCACAGAGATTAACGCTAGTATGTGGGAGACAAGCACTGAAAGAAAATAACGATGTTTTGGGCCCAAAGCATAATTATATTGAACTGAATGTAAAAATAAGAAGGATTTGGGGAATGCAAATGTATAAGGAGTGAGCTGCCCCCAAATTCCAAGATGGCAACTTTCAATGTTGGTGGACTGACGTCATCAAATTCCATTAACGCTGAAAGTTGCGTAGATTGTGGGGGGGAACGTACAACACTGATCACACCTTGTATTACCTCAACTCCTGCCCCTCCCGATATTCTTCCTTCAGCTCCCGTACCAGAACCTCCCTTTATTTTCTGTAGCCATTTTTATGCAGTCCAAACATTCTCTGTATGAAAGGCAAAACCAAACCCTGCCCTTTGCACTTCCTGTGGCCATATTTGTAGTCCTAAGCAATCCAAAAAACCCGGAAGTTCCGGGTTGAAGTTGAACAGCGGCCATTTGCAAACCCAAAACATTCCGACTCCCACCTCTCCTCCGTGCAATTCACTTGTTACTACTAATGTAAACATTGATATGCAACTGTCGAGTGATAACGTTCTTGCCAGCACACCTGCAACATCACCACCAGCCACGCAACCACTCTACCCTTTGCTCACGGCTTCTAAAACACCCTCCTCCTCTATAGCCGCTATTCTGATCTTCAATGCTAATGGAGAGGAAGACGGGGAGGAGGAAAAGTTGCCATTAGCTAGAGGATGCAGGACCCCATCTGCTAACCCCAAAATTTAAAAAGGACTCCAATATTTTTTCAATTGCTCACAGCACACAGACTGCTGTTCTAGGAGAGATTAAACTGTGATTACATTATCCATGCTGATGGACCCGTATATAATAACGTATCCCATAACAATTGTGTTCAGCTGCTGAAACAAACTATACATTAACGTACTTGAAGTGGCCCCAGCGAACAAGTTCCAATCGCGGTCCCTCCCCCTCATTTTTTCTGGGATCTTTGCGTTCCCCCCAATGGCATGTGTACAGGCCTTTACTCACCGCATTACTTGAGACAAGCCAATTCTTCCAGTACGGAAATACGGATAGTGGTACATTACAGACACTATGGCCAAAGTCTGAAGACTACATGGCTCTCCCTTAATCAAACCACTAACTCTCCCAGGACAACTTCACCCTTGCTCAGGAGTATAGCCTCAGTTCCGTTGCAAACCTCCTCAGCCACTGGATTCCTTTTCTCTGCCGGTTCTACCTTCTCATCCATCAGCGTCAGCCACAATACCCCAGGATCAACCAATCTACGTGCCTTTTACACCTGAACAAGTTCAATAATCTACTGACCAAATGCAGACCTGAGGAAAAAAAACCCTTTTGGCATTTTACCGTGGCATCACCCAGATACAGAAAGACATTTTTCTGCCTCTTGGAAAGATCATCCCCATGTTGCCAGCATCAAGGCTGGGTATTACTTTTGGCCTATCAACAAATCAGCCCTACAAGAAGACACTGTTGAGAACATCAGTGCTTACTCATCTGGGGAAGAGTTCTGCTGTCGTCTTCATTCTTGGGCAAAGCAACGCTTGGCTGAATCCTCAGTGAATATCTTCCATTCTACTCAGAGTCCTACTGAATCCATGGAGATTTTTTATCACCAGATGTCTGCCTTATTTCAGGACCATGGATTTGACATGAACACTAAAGCTCACAACATCCTCTTTTCAATAGCGTTTATTATAGGTTTACTTAAACCCATTTGGGACTTTGAAACTAATCGAGCAAAATATGCAGAGTTATCCAGAAGTCAACTTCTCTCCATTGCTAAGGCACAGACTGATTCATCCCAACAGTTAAAGAAGGTTTCTAATGTGATCCTATTTCAAGAGCTCCCACAGGGCTCTTTAGCTCAGCCAGACACCATACTCTACAATTAACCAATGCAAGTTTTCCCTGGGTATCAACCTAAGACTTCAATTTAAGAGCGGTTGCGACCTTTCCAGAACACACACCCCGGCTGACAAGGCCCAACTCAGAAAACTTGTTTTTACTGCAACCGATCCGGACATATCATGAGGCAGTGCCGCGCTAAAGCTCGCGACGACAAAAGGAATCTTGCTAATAAGGGACAGCTACTACCGCAATACCCTCAAGCATATAACCAATTTCAACCTCAATATCAAGTTTTTGGTCTTCAACCGCCAAGGTTCAACCAACAAACACAACGCAAACCTCAGTCCTACAATAATAATCCATTCATTGGACCTCAATTGGACCTCAGTCAGTACCAACAAGCATCTTATCCGCCTTTCCAACCTCAAGACACCTCCTATCGTCCTCATCCATAGGATTCCGACAAACTTATGTCTACCGTTTTACTCAATGCTTCAGAGAACACCACTGTTAGTCATTCTGAACCAGTGTTTTACCGTCAATCTTCAAATTAATGGCCCCCAAACTTCCTTTCCTTGTAGATACAGGTGCAGCCAGATCGGTTCTGAAAACTTCTGACATTCCACCAGACGTCATACTTTCTCCTGAGTACATTTCATGCGTTGAAGTGGATGGACGACCAAATCAAACTCGCTGAACCTACCCTGTGCCAATTGGACATCAATTACTTATCTCTCCTACTTACCCAACTATTCTGTTTGAAGCTGATCTTCTGAAAACGATGAATGCTACTATCGGATATAATTCTTCTGGAATTTATTTGGACTACAATACTCCAATTTCACAAGAAGCTCTACAAGCTATTCCTGCGCTTCACATGTTTTATCCACATCAAGCAACACCTCCTGAACGTTTGACACAAGTACCTCCTGAAGTTTGGTCTAAAGGTCCTGATTTATTTTGGCATCCTTCCAGTCTCACTGTACATGTCTTCTTGAAAGAGGGTGCTACCCTGCCTCGCTTGCCTCAATATCCCTTTAAGCATGATCAAGAACAAACCTTTGGGGTCACAAATCGAAACATTCCTGGATAATGGGGTACTCATCCACTGCATTTCTTCTGCAATACATCTCGGTTCCCTGTTCACAAGAAAAGTTATCCCTGGTGAACCTCCCAAAAAACCATTTGGTTCAGGGATCCCGGAGCAGTCATTGCTGTCACGGATTATGAGAACCCTATGGTCCCAAAGCTCATGTTCTTCTCAGCCAAGTACCCTTCTTCGCTGCCTACTTGACAGTCTATGGTTTCTGCAATGTCTTCTTCAGTGTTCCCACTACACAAGGAACTGTCAATACCCTTTTGCTTTCACTTTTACGTGGTACTCCCCCGCCCAACCTGGAACGGGATGCTTCAAAGGGGCACAGAACTCACCCAACCAGTTGACTCAAGCCTGCAGGAATGTATGATATTTCTTGTGTGCACCTGATTTTCCAACTTGTCAATCAAGCTCTTTGAGTCTTCTTCAAAATTTGGCCCTCCAATCAACTGCAAAGTCTCAAAAGTCCAACTCTATTGCTGTTCTAAGAAAGTTGTATTCCCCGGACATTTTCATATCACAGGGTACCAAACACCTTAACGATGATCGGGAAAAGTTGTGATGCCCCATTTCTTCACCGAACAAACTAAAACAACTACAAAGGGTTTCTAGGCCTGGTCACTTACTGTCGTCAAAGGGGTACCCAATGCCTCCAGTCTTATGCAAGTTTTACACTTTTTCTTTCAAGGGCATTAGTTACAAACCCCAAAGAATTCAATTGAGGCACAAGAGTGTTTTCCCAAAACCTGAAAAAAAAACATCCTACAAGCTCCGGCTCTGGGAATCCCGGACTACTCACAGCCTTTCAACTTCTTCCTATTTTGAAGACTATGGCCAAGCTTCCGAATTCTTGACACAAAAACATGGACAGCGTATGAGACCTCTTGGATACTATTCTTACAAGTTAGATCCTGTTGCACGCACTGTCCCTACTTGCCTCAGAGCTATCATTGCTGCACAAGTTCTTCTTTAAAAAACTCAAGACATTATTTTAGGTCATTGGGTCAATGTTTTGGCTCCTCATGATCTACAAGGGATCCTGAAACAGTCGCAGCAACCTCATCTCAGTAAACAGCGCCATCTCCGTATACAATGCCCATTATGATGCCTGAAAATGTCACTTTGAAGAGATGTACTACTCTCAACCCAGCCACTCTGCTTCCTCTCTCAAGGGGGGAAGATGAAGATGAAGATCAGTCTACCACAGATGAAGACCAGACTGCAGCGGATGAACCTCTTCATGACTGTCTTGAACAAACGGAGGCTGAAACCTCCCATCTTCCTACGGTCTCTACATCCAAGTTAAAGAGCCCAGACTATGTCATCTTCACAGATGGATCCAGATATACAGACGATCAAGGACGATTCCATACAGGATTTGCTGTGGTTACCTTGCAAGAAACCGTGAAGGCTGCATCTTTACCTTCGAGAATGTCAGCCCAAGAAGGTGAACTCTGGGCTGTAACGAAAGCTTGTAAGCTCGCTGAAGGGAAGACTGTGAACATATATACTGACTCAGCCTACGTGTACGGAGTAGCCCATGACTTTGGCCTGAAGTGGGCCCTGCGAGGTTTCCAGACAGATAGTGGAAAGCCCATCAAGAATCAAGAAGCCGTTCAGACTCTGATGCATGCTCTCCAGCTGCCAGCTCAAGTGACTGTGTTGAAGACTAAAGCCCATGGAAGAAGAGAGACAGAGGAAGCAGAAGGCAACCACAGGGCAGACCAGGCTGCAAAGGCCACAGCTCTCTTCCCAGAGATTCGAGAGGAAGCAGGAGTGGCTGTATATGTGCTGACCAGAGCAGAGAAGAAAGGAGAAGGTGAGAAGAAAGAAGGAGAAGGTGAGAAGAAAGAAGGAAAGAAGAAGGTGAAAAGAAGAAAAAAGAAGGAAAGAAGAAGGTGAAAGAAGAAAGAAGAAGGAAAGAAGAGAGAGGAAGAAAAAGAGAAGAACCAAGGACAAGATGCATTGAATCCAGGTGTTAACCTGTTGAGACAATCTCAAACTCGAATAAGCCCGATGGAAAGGAAAAGTTGGGAGGAATTGGGAGCAGAGATACACCAAGATGGATTCTAGAGGAAAGACAATAGACTTTGTTTACCAAGGGCATTATACCCAGCTGTGGTACAATGGGCTCATGGTAGTACCCACAGAGGACCTAACCAGATGATTTCTTCAATCAACAAGATATAACTAGCACCCGGAATCTCCACCATAGCAAGTAACTATGCTAGAAGTTGCGAAATATGCAATACTTGTAACCCAGGAGGACTGATGCCAACACCAAAGAAGCATTTGGCTAAACCACTATATCCTTCCCAGCGAATCCAGATTGACCACATTGAATTACCCAAGAGTGGAAAGTACAAGTATGTTCTAGTAGTGGTGGATATGTTCTCAGGATGGCCTGAAGCCTACCCAGTTACCAACATGACTGCCAGAACCACCGTGAAGAAACTATTGACTGAATTGGTATTCAGATTTGGGATCCCTGAGGTTATTGAATCTGACCAAGTACCTGCCTTCACTGCAGAAGTAACCAGAGACATTTGGAAACTAGTAGGAGCTGACCTCGACATGCACACTCCCTACCATCCCGAATGCAGCAGGAAAGTGGAAAGAATGAACACCACTCTGAAGAACAAAATTCTGAAAGCTAGCAAATAAACATCTCTTCCCTGGCCCGAGATCCTACCCATTGCACCCTATTCTGTCAGAAACACCCCTAGACAGCCCACTGGTCCCACTCTTTATGAGATGATATTCTCAGGCCCGCCCAGATTAGGGAGGTACCATCCACAGCATTTGAGTGCAGGGAATGATAGGGACAGGGAATGACAGCCTTGTAAAATATGTTACACGTCATAGGTCATAGGTCATATGTTATAAGTCTGTATAATGAATTGAAACTAATCCAAGCCATAGTGTTCTCCACCTTTCCAGATCCTGACTCACTCTATAGATGGTACCATACCTATAAGTTGGAGCCAGGAGATTGGATGGTTGTTAAAAGAGACGTGTGGGAGGCCCTGAAACCACTATTTGACGGTCCCTACCAAGTGCCTCCTACCACACACACCACTGTAAAGCCGGAGGGGAGACCCGAGCCGCATGACAGGTGATCCTCCAGTACCTGCCTGCCTGCCCGAGTCGGAGCCAGATGGCTGATGATTCCAGCACCTGCCTGAGACAGATGACAGGTGATTTTCCAGTATCTACCAAGACTGACAACTAAGGGTTTCAAAACCAAAGACTCAAGGAGGACTCAAGCATATTATTACCAAGAAAGGAGGGACAAATAAAAACAGCCAGTGCAGAACTAGGGACTGTCTGCCCAGGAAGCACCCTGGGACAACCCATTTTCCCATTTCTTTATTTGTTTTTGGCTGTGAACCATTTTAGTCCCTTAAAAAAGAACTTTGCAAGACAAAAAAAAAAAAAAAAAAGAACATATTTATTTTCCATACTTTTTCTCTTCCAAAGAAACATGCTATTGACAGTAATTATAATACATTCCCATACTTAGAAATAGAAAGAACAATAGTTCAAACGAATTGACTAACAGACCATAAAATCAATCTCACCCACAAGAGGGGGATTGTGAGAGCAAAGTGTGAGACTTTTTCAGGGGTGACCATTTTTAGTTTCCCAGACCCTAGAACTTCTGTCAGCTCTTATCCTTTCCTATCTTAGGACAGACAGTATTTAGAGAGAGCAGGCTAGTTGTCGGGGGTCGAGAGTATCTCGTTAAAGCTGAGCAACACCCGCAGGCAGGGACCTAGGCTAGTTTTAAAGTCATAGGGACAGTTAGGGACCCCTCTCCCCTATTTTCCCAGTGACGGGGGGAAAGCAATCGAACAGATTCAATTTTTTTTGGGGGGATTTCAAGTTTGTTTAAATAAAAAAAAACACTAAAAGTGTTTTATCGTTACCCCTGTTAAGTTCCCCAGATAGTGTGTTTGAGCTGCTTTTACTGTGTTTTTTAAATTTTTTTTTTTTTTTTTTGGTTTTTTTTTTTTTTTTTTTTTAAATTCATGTTTTTTTTTTGTTTTTTTTTTTTTTTTTTTTTTTTTAAAAAATCAATATTTTTTTTTTTTTTTTGAGCTAAGCTGTCGACAGATAAAAATAATCAATTTGGCCGAGCTCTAATTGAAAAAGGGGTAAAGAAAAGATAATTTTACCCTAATTTTTTTTTTCCACAAGATAGACCAAAATTTAATTTCGGCCTAAAAGTCAAAGTTTCTTGGAGGAAAGCCAACCTGCACATCACCCCGAAAACAAAATCCCCCCTGTGAAGCTGGAGGGGGCGCAACCAGCTGTGAGGAAATTGCTTCAGTATTAGGGAAAGGGCTGGCAAGTTGAGGGGATGAATGAAGCAAAAACAAGGCAATTGGGGGGAAAACCCGTTAGAGGGGTGCAAAAGACTTTATCTGGGGTGAGGGTTACCTTCCGAGGACAAGAACCTTAAACCTCCAGCCAAAGCTACAATGGAATGGTTTAAATCAAAGCATATTCATATGTTAAAATGTCCCAGTCACAGTCTTGACCTAAATCCAATTGACAATTTGTGGCAGGACTTGAAAATTGCTGTCAAAAAAAATTCACCAACCAATCGATTTAGCTCGAGCATTTTTCAAAGAAAATGGGGAAAATTCCAGCCTTAGATGTGAAAAACTGGTTTAGAGACGTCCCCCAAATGACTTCAGTGTCCCCCCCCCCCCCCCCCCCCTTTCAGCTAAAAGTGGTCCCACAAAGTACGACTCAGGGGGGGTAATAATTTTTCCCCCACTTTTCCCTTTTTGTTAATTTGCAAAAATTGAAAAAAGCATTATTTTCTAAAAATCACAAAAATTTGTACTTTTTGTTTTCCCATCCATAAAATATCAATAAAATATATTTAAGTCTGTAGTTGTAACGTTTAAAAATAAGGAACAGTTCATGGAGTAAGAATACTTTTGCAAACCACTGTATATCTCACCTATGCAAAGTTTAGCAACCAGACTTGCTTGCCATCTCACATGTCAAGAGTGACAGACATGCTTTACTCCACATATATTATATGTTTAGACACTTTATAGACACTTCTGCCCCTTATACAACAAAGGTGCTATGGCCTCTGGGTGTAGCTTCATGGAATAAAGTTTTGCTCAGTGTGCAGCGCCATATGACAAAAAAAGTGCCAAAGTTTAGGCACAATTAGTTGTATAAAGAAAACCAACTAATAGAATGTGTAAAGAACAATGTGGCACATTTTAAGACTGTCTACTCTAAGTTTACAAAATGAAGCATTACATAGTATTGATACATTTGCTCCACTTTGCCAGTGAATGTAATCCTAACACATAAAATGCCCCTGAAATCAATACTGCCACATACTATGCCCTCTAAAAAAACAACAGCGCAACACTGTGCCCTTGAAAATTAGAGTATGGCCAAACGGCATAGATAAAATACTGGTCATATTCTGATTAAAGAATCTGACCAGTATTTTATCATCCTTTGAATGGTTCAGGGGGACGGCCACCCCCTAAAGAATATATTTTTTTCCCAAAAATGTGCATGTTCCATGTTTTTAGATGGTTTTCGGATTTGAAATCCCACCATCAGAAAATCCGAGCTTTGTAGACTACAGCTCGGATTTTCTATTGAAGTTCAAGGGGATTTCTGACCGTCAGGTTTCAGATGGCTTTCAAATCTGAAAACCATCTTAAAAACAGACTGGGGTGCCTAGGGCCCAGAGGTGGAGTTGATTCTAGTAGCCCACCAGTTGTGCTGTTTCTGGACTCACCGGTGGAGTTTATTTTATTGGCCCACACTACATCTACTGTAAATGACTGTACATGCCTCATACTCTGCCACTTGCTTTTTGCCCCTTTTTTCCATGCTTCTTTGCCTCTTTGGAAGAAGTGAATGCAGTTAAAAATCAACTCCAGGTCTACCATGCTCAGGGACCCGCTGGGGCCTTATTCCCCTGTGGGCCAGTCCAAGCCTTGACGTACCCTAATAATGCCATACCTTGTCAACTTAAATTAAGCTACATGTTAGGCCTCTAGAAATAAATAATAATGCACTATGTGTCAACAGAAGTTAATAGACTATTCCCTCTGAAATGAATTGTAATACACATTGTATCCCCTTAGAATAAGAGTGCCCCATCGTCTAAGTAAAATATACTTACCTGTCCCCATTCCGACTTTGTCATCCTAAGGATCCTGTTACATTTGATCTCAGGGCAATCTTTCCAGTTTCCTGAAACAATTGTTATTTTAAAAACTAGTTTGGAAAAACTAGCATGAACCAGCCAGAGCCCATACCTGCCACCAAGAACTCTGGCAATCATTTGTTATCTGTGGAAAAAATTTCTTTAGCCCCAAATTTTTTCTGCAATGGGTATGCAAACAAATGGTGAATCAAGTAATACATAGATAGGCCAGGTCAACTAAATCAGCTCTTCACCAACAGAGGAGGAGGATCCTAAGTGGAGGATGTCTATAATAAAGAATATAGAAAAGAGTTGTCTTTGGAAATAAAATAGAATCCTGCGATCAAGACTTGTTTTTAATTTAAAGGGGTGCAGATGTAGATGGACCTACTCTGTCCTTCCACTGGCCGTTCATATGAATAGTTGACCTTGTAATACAGTTTCCACCATGTCTGCTAAAATAGCATTTTACTTGGGCCCTTCCTTTTTGGGATTCATACAGTCTAATAGGACAAGAGTGGTCTTTGTGCATTCACATAATCTTTTAATGTATGTGTAGCTGTAAATAACTTTGATGGCATCACTGTCATGAACAGATTGTTCTGTGTCTAAATGCGTATAACTTGATGCAACATATAGCTAAGCTCATTCTCTCCAGTGCTGTCTTTTCAAATGGGCACACCAGGCAGTTGCCCAGGGTTCCATGAGGCCCCACTTGGTCGGAGATATGGTGATAATAAGTGTTTCTTTTTTTTTTCAGCCAGTATTCATTTATTAAAGTATGGTTGAAAAATTACAATACAAGTATAGTCAGCTGTTGTTAACTGTTTCTGTTCTACATAACAGATTCTGGACATTAGTCAAGTAATCAGCAAACAAAAGTTAACATAACAAATACGCAGGCTTATATGGCCTGTTACATAGTATTCAGTAACAAATTTAAACAGAGGTTAGAAAAGACATTCGATTCCCATCAGCCCAGTACATTAATTGATGGGAAAAGGGTAGACTGTGTAGATGAGAAGAAAATCAAGAGTGCGTGTTAACATAAGAAGTTGGTAGTCGGTATTACGGCATCGGTACCTATATTTATTGTTAGATTAGTTGATTATGAATCCCTCTTTTAGGTTGAAAAAAATAGAATCTGTCCAAGGAAGCCATCTATCTTTATTTTGGCTACTTTATGTGGCGGGGATCAGAAGGCTCGTCTCTGAATGGAATGGATAGTTTATTCTATTAATAACTTCAATCATGTTTGGGGTGGCTGGAGATTTCAAATTAGCTGTTATTTTGCGACGTGTAGTCCAAACTAAGGATGTGTTACTAGTACGGTGTTGAAACGCAGAAGTATGTCATGGAGATGAGAGGTATATAAGCTAAGTCAGGATAAAGGCGAAAAAATTCAACCCAATTGATGCTTTGTAAGTAGCTTATCTACCCTTACTCCAAAGGGGGGATTTAGTGGGACATTCCCACCAATGTGAAGCAGGAGCCCTTCGTACCCCCACAAGCCTCAAACAGGAAGGGTCAGAAGATCCCGGAAGTCATGTGGGCTAACGGGTCGGTGTCTAAAGTACCTCAACGCAAAGGTAATCTTTTGGATAATTCTATGTGGTTAGCACAAACTGGAATGTTTAGAGATATTTTCGCCGCCTTGGGTCACAAATCCATAGGATTGACTTTCCCAATGCTTTTCCATCTAAGTGCAAAAGTCAGGTTTGTGTGTGGAGAATCATTGTGGGAATAACGTTTGATACGGCAGCGGAGAAGAGACCTTTCGTTATATTTAGACTGATTCAGGAGTATGTGAATGAAAAGGAGAGGTGGGTACTATGCTGTCTGTCTCCATTCAAGGTCTGTATTGCGTGTTGGACTTGTTAATATAAAAAAATTGAGTGCGGGGGTGATGGGGAAAGCTGACAAGCTCAACTCCATCTAAGGAGCTATAACTCGATTTGAGTGGAAAAAAAAAGCTTCCAATCGACTCGATTCCAATGTTGATCCATAGGTGTATGGGGATTCATGTGCAAGCAAGAAAGAACGAGAGCGGGATTTGTAATTTGGGTACAAAAACTTCTTTTTTTGTACAACATAGGTTGCGCACAAGCCTATGATAGCATGAGATAAAGTTAGCAATTTGTGTTCTGGAGGTCTCCAACCCGAATAACATTGCGATTAGATAATCTCTGACTGGTACCTTTAGAAATAGCAGGAATTTTCAAGGGTGATAGCCAAGTTGAGGGCTAGGGGGATCCCCAATGTAGAGATAATGGTTCTAATACTGAAGCTACGTTATATTGCAAAAGATCCGGGACAATTACTCCGCTTCATCTGGAGCCTTAAAAGACCCAGAGTACTGAGACAACATCTGTATAGGAAAACAAGAAACAAGATCTATTAATTTGGACGACAGATTTGGTACTTCACCTTACAATAGAATTTGCATCAATCAATTAAGTTATGCGATTTTGTCGAGCTCAGCTACTTTCTTTTCAACATGGTCGCCCTAGAGACCAGAGATTGGATGTCTGCTTTAAATTCCGTAATCATTTGCCTAAAGTCACTTTGTAAGCTATCCGGAAGGAAGAGCATAGCCTAGATGGTTTTCTCCATAATGAAGTCTGAGGCTGTTTCTTCTTGTGGTTCCATGTCCATGGATTCAGAACTTGTTGGTGGAGGTTGACAAGTTGGGAGGAACGGATTTGATGATTCAAGGATTGCAGTGAAGGGAGCTTGTTGGAGAATTCAGTAAGCTTTACGGGTTTTATTTTCGGGAGTTTTCTTTGCGGCACTCTCATCCTTTGTTTCTTGATGCAGAGGACATGGAAATAAGACCTCCTCCTCTGGTATATTAATTAATTAATTAATTTATTTATTTTATTTATTTTCTTCCCACTTTCACTTCTTTCCCTCCCTTTCTATCAAGCTGGATATCAGAACGACACCTGAGTGCTCTATGATTGTTTAGATAATTCTTTAGTTGAGCTGCTGCAGGAGCGTGTTTAGATTATTATTGTTATGGCTAATCTATAATAAATTACAGAGGTAAGCGTCAGCAAGACGTAGGAAAGAATGATTGGGAGCACAAATTTTGGATAATTTAATCCAACAAAGTACAGCTCACCCCCTTTCGAGAGGATTAGGATAGGCAGTCGTATTTTGTGCAGCCTGGAGATAAGTTTGCAGCAGTAATTTTATATTAGGCTCCAAAATATGGCGTCTAAAGCTGCGTATATATGCCTTGTATTAGGAGGAGTCGTGAGATTGCTGCTTGGGCTTTAGGCTTGAGTATAAAGTCTTAATTTGTAGGCTGGTCTCCGGGCGGGACTTTCAGATCTAATAGCTAGGTGTATTGACCGGACAGGTAGGTTGCAGATGTCCGTATACTATCAACATGGCCCCCGTAGTGCTTGTGGCTTTTCTGGGTAGGTTTCTAAAATGCGTTTGTGCTTTTAGGGGAATGTATGGTTCTCTGGAGGATCCATAGATGGCGCCCAGAGCGTTGGACCCCAGATGGGAAGAGATTTCCGGTTTTAGATGGTCCTTTCACCCCAGGATGGCTTGGGTGGTGATTATGGGACCCAATTAGCTCTAGCAACAACTACTGTGGCGTAATGTGAAAGACTGCCGGTCACTCGCGGTCTCCGGAGTAGGGACAGTTTGCAGTTACGTGCCCTCGATGCCCGCACAGCTCCAGCAGTCACTCCTACCAAGCAGCGAGGGCTGACAGATTGCTGTTACTGTGAGCCCGGAGAATTCGTTCGGTGCTGGCGCCGAACCTTGGGAATCACTCCGTGGATCCCTGTCTGTTACTTACAAGCCTCGGGATCGCTCTGCCGTCTCCGCCGTCCCCCGATGTCAGCACTGAAAGCCGGGACTCAGAGGGCGCTGCAGGAGTGGAGGGTTGTCGGCTCATGCGCGGGAGTGGATGGAGCCGCTCGTTGCTGGGGTGGAGTCCGGTGGGATGGTCCCGCGTCTGACTGACTGAGCACCTGAAAGCGCGCGAATCTCCGCTGGGCCTTGCTGTGTTCCGTCACCGGCTTCTTTAGGCTTCAGGGAATCGCTAGTTTAGGCCGTTGAAAGAGCAATCTTGGTCAGTCGCTCGTCCCTTCCTCCTCTGGGACCTCTAACACCAGGCATGCTGGAGTCCCAAAATGCAGGATTTCGGGTTTAGTTGAGCCGTTTTATAAGATCTCCTTCAGAGCTCAGAGCTCAGACGTCCGGCGCCATCACTAGCCAGGCCACGCCCCCGATAATAAGTGTTTCTTATATAGTGGCGTTATTTGGTAACTGTATAATCATCATTTAGAGGTAAACATAGAACATTGTCTTATAGCTTTTTGTATGTACTAATTTATATAACATATATTATTTTATATAAATACTTTTTTGTAGACCCCCGTAAATCCACTGTTTTGAAAATCACGTAGAAGGGGAACAATAGCACATTGCAGGCGTCAAGAGATCGACTAGAAAGAGACGAAATATATGTCTCATTTCTGCTGTCTATAGTATACATGAGAACTGGACATGATCTGGTGTGGTTGAGGGTGGTTAGAGATGTGGCCTGATGTGGTGTCATATTCTGACACGGATAAAGGCATGGCCTGACGTGAAGTCATGTGCTCGAGCAGGGCCCAATGCACTCCTTTGCCTGATGGCCCATAATGCTGTTAAAGGGAATGTGTCATCAAAAAATGAGTCATTGTTTAAGTCTCATTTTTATGTTAAACACATGTGCAGGGAGGTGAAAGGGTGAACTTTGACTATCTCCTCTTGTGACTGGTGGATCCTGTGTTATCTATTCACACTGGTGTCTCTTTCAGTTAGGACCCTCTTTGTCGCCTGATAATGAGCAGACAATGAGAATCTTTCTCTACAGAACAGGAAGTGTTAGACTATTATTAAGCCTAGTGGCCAAACTGAAAACTGCAGGACTTAAGAATTATTTACAAATATTGAAAGTCATCTTGAAAATTTAATAAAAAATATAACCAAAAATTCTTAAAAAATGTGTTGAACATAAAAATGTGAATTAAACAATAAGTCATTTTTGATTACACATTCCCTTTAAGACAGCCCTGATTCTGTGATTTATTTAATTACTTTCTGTACTTTCTGTAATATCTCATTGCATTAAGACAACTCATTACGTTTACTTGCAGTCCTATGGACAACCACTGATAACACATTGTGATCTCAATGGGTTGTGCCAGAAGACATACCCTGCTCTGTTACAGCTGTAGAAACAATATAAATGAAAAGCAGATTTAGAGATACGCAGCAGTACATGAAGCATACCCCTACGACTGCATTGATCTATGATACTCCAGCAAGATTTGGGCCACTAGCCAATGCCTGTTATCAATGACGTGTTTCCTCAGTCTACAAACTTGTACGGTTGTCAAGTTACAAATGTGTAAGCAATTACATAGTAAGGGAGACAAGCTGAGAGCAGTCGCTGTGCAGTGATGTGCGGTGTGGGCAGCCATGTCTGTGTCGATATAAGGGTGGATGTTACGTAAGGAAAGAGACATCTGCTCTATGTCCTTCATCGCTTGTTGTCGCTTCCCTCCCAGCATGAGATCCGGCTGCTGCATTATAATTTTCTCATCCCTGAGGTCAGTTTGGCTGTACAGCTCACATCAGAAAATCCAATCTAACATTGGGCATGTTCACACACGGCAACAGATGTGAATAGAAGGCAAAACCAAGCTGATTTCAAGGCAGCGTTTCAACCTTTCCTATATACTGATATCCCAGACCTGGCGGGATGTTTTATGGCTTCACCCTGCAATCAGATGTTTCTTCTCATCATGATAGATATCATCTGCCAAACATTTGGACCACATTTATTAAAAATGAAAAACCAGCCTATTGCATCCAATAAGAGCTCAGCTTTTCTATGTCTGGAAAAATTAAAGCTGCACTGTGTCCTTCATATTATATGTGCTTCACCTTCACTGACATTCATACAGTATTACCCAATGTGGAATTACTACCCCATCATGTGGCTTTGCCACCCAGTCACTACTGCTAGACCAAAAGGTTACAGGTAAGGTAAGGTCTCCCACTTAGGACCCCCTCTATGAAGCAGGACAGAAAAGCTATGTAATATGTCTGGGCAGTAATATCAGGGCCACATACAGCCACAGCATCTGCGTCTCTTCACCTATTACCAGTTCCTATCTTGCACCATATCAAGTGCCCCTTTTTTTAAAAGAAAAAAAAAATCCTAACACTGCTCTGATGAAGGCCCTGCATAATACAACATCACACTTGCCAGATTTAAAAAGGCAAATTTGGGAAATTAAGCCTGCCTCTGGGAATACTGCCGAATGCCCCTAAAAGCTGGGAACATCCTCAAAATGCCCACTTCTGGGAAGGATTTGTGTAAACCTTGTGTAACTGAGCTGCCAAAATCGGCACTGTTAGCGAGTATGCTGCATTAAAATACATGGCGTGACATGGCACTGCCTTGGGAAAAAAACTGAGAACAATGAAGCAGATCATGTAGGTAATAGACGATTGCTGGACCAGCATCTACTTAAAATCTGGTCTGGTCTCATGAGACAAACCCTTTTTGTTCAGTCTCTGATTTTAAAGGATTTGTCTCACTACAGACATTGATGGATTATGTCTGTCCCACTTTTGGGGCCCATACCTATCTACGTAGAAAGTAGAAAAACACTCCAGCACTCGTGCTCGGGATATGTTAGAAAAATAAACGCACTTTATTGAAAACAATAAAAAGGTGTAATAAAATCACATGTAGCTGTAACGTTTATGCGTTTCGAGCCAAATAGACGGCTCTTAATCGTAACTTACACACAGCATTCTGAACCGGCAATATATTGACTTCCTGAAACCAATTACATCGAACACCTGAGCATTAACCCCATAGTGACCATATCTATATGCAGCCGATAATAACACACTAAAACAGAAACAAATTGTCCTGGTTGGAGATAGTGGATCCTCTGGACCACCGCAAGCGATGCGTAAGCCACGCCAGGGAACGGAATCTAAGTAGGTCCAGTCCAGTTTTTCACCAGAGCCCGCCGCAAAGCAGGGATGGACTTGCTGCGGCGGGGAGTCTACAGGTCGCCCCCCCTGATGTGATTTGCTTGGGGAGGCAGCCGGGGTGTCGCGTGGTACAAAATCGTCAGGCAGGCCTAGTTTGGGGGCGGCAAAGGCAGAAGGGGGCTATGGTTCGTAGACCTGGAAGGCAGGAAGGGCGGGGGAGTGGAAATTTGTGGTCGAGGGAAAGGAACAAACGGTACGGGACACGGGAATCAGACAAACCAGGGAAAGATTTTTCTATAGGCTATTGGCACTAAAGACCGGCACAAGACTCAGGGAAGGGGGAGGCTTAAATAAGGGGAGCGACCCGGGAATACCCAATTTTTGGTGCCTGGCCCCTTTTAAAATTTTTAAAGCCGCCCCGGCGCCCTAGGGAGCGGGGGCGCGGCAAACGGGAGCTGCTCTGCAGGGGGCCACAGTGCGGCCCCGGGGCCCGGGAAAGGGGGGGCAACGCACCCAGACACAAAAAACTAAAATACATACAATACCTAATGTTATTAGAAAGATAAGAACGAAACAGAAAAGGGAAAAAAAACTATAAATGATTCAATTAAAAAATAGATCAGATTTGTAATTGAGGGCCCAAGGTAACGTCACCAGAGAAACCCCCGAGGCCCCCCCTAAGTAAGAATTTCCAACCCCTTTTTGAGTGGGGTTTTAAACCCTTTAAAACGAAAAAATAAAAAATCAGGCAAACCCAGTAGTCCTAAAATGCCCAGCGGGTCCCGACACGCTCCCAACTAGGGGTGTTTTAACCCGGGGCGTTGTAGGCCCAAAACATCCGGGGCTCGGGCCCCCTTAAATTTTTTTGGGGGTAGGGTGGGTGAACAATTTTTTTGCGTCTCATTGTGAACTGGGGATTATATTTACAAAGAAAAAACCTTTTATGTAGGCTCAGGGAGAAATAAAAATTTGATTAAAAGGCATTTACAATTAGTGACTTACAGGAGACGCCTGAAGGGGTTGTTCCCCTTTCTCTTTTTTTCCCTCCATCTGCCCGACCCCAAAGACGTTTTTCTACCGCCCAAAAAAACTTTTCATTTTGAAAAATGTACAAAACAAACACAAAAGACTCCTCATTTTATCACATTTCTCTCCCTTTCCTATCTCTAAAAAAATTTCCCCATCTAAAAAGTGCCCCAAAATTTTAAAAATTTAAACCCCCTTGTATTTTAAATATTTGGCCCCTAAAACCCTTTGGTAGTAGCCCCCCTGTACCCCAGGTTGAAAGCCCCCTCTACCGGGTTTTTATTAGCCCCTCAATCCGGGTTCCCTCCCTTTTGTGCTAGGTTCCCTTCCCCCCTTTTTAGGAGTAATAATCCCCCCCTTAGCCAGTAACATGCTCCTTGTAGCCCGGGTTATTACCCCCTGTACCCGGTTACGGCCCCCATACCACAAAAAAAGGGCCCCCCTGAAGCCATTGTATCCCCCCGTACCAGTGAAAAACCCCCTGTACCAGTGATTGCCCCATTAGCCACATATCCCCCCCTGTGGGCCATTGACATGCCCCCTGAAACCCCCATGATAGGGCCCCCTGAAAGGCCAGTGAAAATGCCCCCCTGTAGCCAGTGAAAAAGCCCCCTTATCCAAAATATGCCCCCTTACCAGTGACAGGGCCCCCCCTTACCCCGTGAAACCCCCTGTACCCAAAAGGATATCCCCCCCTTAGCCATGAATTCCCCCTTCCCATAAACCCCCCCCTGAAGCCAGTGAAAAGCCCCTTAAGCCGGTGAAAATGCCCCATTAGCCACATATGCCCCCCTGAAGCCAGTGACATGCCCCCTTACCCCATGATTTTCCCCCGGGTTTCCAGGGGATATCCCCCCTGTACCAGTGACATCCCCCTTATCCATAAAAGCTCCCTGTAGCCAGTGACATCCCCCCTTAGCCATTTAAAAATCCCCCCTGTAGCCAGGGGTAGGGCCCCCCTGTAGCCAGGGGACATGCCCCCTTGGGGCCAAATTTTCCCCGTACCATTGAAAATGCCCTCTTACCCATATATGCCCCCTTTGCCAGTGACAGCCCCCTTACCCATATATCCCCCCCTCTAGCCAGTGACTTTCCCCTTTTACCATAAAGCCCCTGTAGCCATGTCTTGCCTCCTGAAAGCCAATATGCCCCCCCTGTACCATTGTCGGGCCCTCCGGAAACCAATATGCCCATTTTGTACCAGTGTTTTTGCCCCTGAAAGCCTTTAATGCCCCCTGAACCCTGTGCCCTTTCCCCTCCGGGAACCCTTTTTAATGCCCCCTTAGCCATTTGGCCCTTGGCCCCTGTAGCCATTACCCCCCCCTTTTGTAGCCAGTGCCCTTGCCCCCTGTACCCCATTATCCCCCCCTTTTAGCCGTGTCTTCCCCCCTGTACCATTATGCCCCCTGTAGCCACTGTCTTGCCCCCTTAGCCAGTGTCGGGGCCCCCTTACCAAAAACCCCCCTTTTAAAGCCATATATCCCCCCCTGAAAACCAGGGGGTCTTGCCCCCTGTACCCCAATTATCCCCCTGAGCCATTGTCTTGCCCCCCTGCCCCCTTTAAACCCCCCCTGTACCTTAGGGGCCCCCTGTACCAGGTTTTTGCCCCCAGTACCATTATGCCCCCGTACCATATATGCCCCCTGTAGCCCATTATGCTCCCTGTAGCCATGTCTTCCCCCCCCTTGTACCCCGTGCCCTTCCCCCGTAGCCTTTACCCCCCTGTAGCCATAAAAATGCCCCCTGTACCAGTGCTTCCCCCCCCTGACCAAACCCCCCCTGTAGCCATTTGCTTGCCCCGCAGCCATTATTCCCCCTGTAACCTTTAAAGCTCCCTGTACCTTTTGTCTTCCCCCCCAGTACCCCATTATGCCCCCTGTAGCCCATAATCCCCCCCTGTACCTTTATGCCCCCGTACCAGTGTTTTCCCCCCCCTGAAGCCATTATGCCCCCTGACCAGTGTTTTTGGGCCCCCTTTTAAGCCAAAACCCCCCTGAAGCCAGTTTTTTTTTCCCCCTGAAAGCCTTTAAAGGGGCCCCCTGTGGGCCATGTTTTTTCCCCCCTGTACCATTATGCCCCCTGGGGCCATGTTTTGGGCCCCCTGTAGCCATTAGGGCCCCCGGGTAGCCATTAGGGGCCCCCTAAAGGGCCTTTAAATTGGCCCCCTGTAGCCATGTCTTGCCCCCTTACCTAAAAAAAATAAAATAAAAAAACCTCTTCCCCTAATGGGGAAAGGGTCCCCCCGCATCCAGGTCCCAGCTTGAGGCGGGTAAGCAGATTTATTTTCCACGCTGCTTAAGCCGCTCGGGGGCCCAGGATCTCCTCGGAGATCTGCCGGGCTTAGAGGATCCCAGCGCCCGGCAGGGGGGTGATGAAAGCCGCGTCACGCCCCCTGGGGACGCTAAGAGGGATGAAAACCCCTCGGTGGAACCTACATACAGGGGAGGAGACAAACAGGAACATCTGTCCCCCCTCCTCCCCGACTCTGACTGCGCGAATGCCCGTGAAACGGCCTCGAGTCAGAACATCGGCGGGCGCCGCCCGCACACCCCGGAGGGGCCCCCAGGGCCCCAAGGGAAAAGGCCTTGGGGACGCCGAGACTCGGGGGACAGGCGGGTTTGGCCCCGAAAGAATCGCCAAACACGCCCCCCGGGGGTTTAAAAAAATTATAAAAATGCCCTTTAATTCTAATATGGAGACTCCTAGTAGTGCAACCTATTAAATTTTAGTTTTACACTGGGGTTCACCCCAAAACATTTTTACCACATGATTTAAAAGTGGCAAAATTTAAGAAAAAGGGGAAAAGATGATTCAAAATTTTTTAGTTACAAAAGAGGAAAACATATTGCTTTTTGTCATGAATTTACAAAGGCTACATCTACTAGTTCCACATTTATACGATCCTTTTAAATCCAACCATCTCTTGCTGCTTTTATGCTTGTTAACAAACATGCTAGGTGAAATCATATTTCCTATTGTGCGCGATCTAGTAGAAATAAATCTACAACCATCTTTAATTATTTCACGTAATGTGGGATCAGCAGAAAGTATGGGAAGTTATTTTTTTATAATATTTATGATATCTCTAAATTTACAACTATATTGTGTGGAGAAAGTGATCTGATAGTTGTTATCCCTTTTTTGGGGTTTAGATTTATAAAGTAATTCTGTTCTACTAATAGAATCTACTTTAGTAATAGCCCTATGTATATGTCTAAATTTATATTCCCTATCAGTAAGTTTTGGATATATTTAGTTTTTCCTTTACGTATGCCTCCTGAGTACTACAGTTTCTTTTAGCTCTTATAAACTCCCCTGTTGGCAAATTATTGATAACATGGTGTGGATGGCAACTAGAAGCACGAAGTATTCCGTTACCAGAAATGGACTTCCTATATGTGCTAGTGTGAATTTTACCTTCCATAGTATCTCCAATTAGTTTGAAGTCCCAAAAAGATATTTTTGTTTTATCACTTTCCCAAATGAAATTGAGGTTCACTTGGTTACTATTGATATAATCTACAAATTTCGGGATTTCAGATGGTAAACCCTGCCAAATAATCGATGTACCTACTATAGAAAAAATACCCATACCTATCTCCAGAATGACGTCAAAAGCACATATACCAGCAGGGCTGCCATCAGTCATCTATTAACCATTTCAGGTCCCCATACAGCCAAATCAAATGGGGCCCCACACATTACTATTTCCTATTTTTAACATATCAATGGACCCCTTTTTGACTAGGGCACCTGACAGAAGTACTGCCTGTACTGCCCGATTGGCACCCCTGATACCAGCTTCACATCTGATTCCTTCAGTAAAACTTTATGTTTATTTATACATTGAAAAAAAACCGTTTATATCGGAATGGCAATATATGACGCAGTGTTTATATGACAGGAATCATGTAGCCCATAGATTACAGCATAGCACTAACCGCTGACGCACTTCGGACAACAGCTGTCCTTAATTGTAGCTAATTGGGGTCTATGTGCTTTGTCTCCAGAATGAGCCCCGAAAGCTCTTCATTTTGAATGAAGACTCTCCCATTGAAATATCTGTAGTGAAACATCCCCTTTACCTACTGAGCTATAGCTTTACCCCAAAATAATATACTGAGTTGTACGTAATCCTTTGCACTGCAGCTGTCACTTATTAGCTAAAATTCACCAGTAATAGTAGGGCTACATGCAGACTCTTTGTAGCAGGAGTTTGCTATTTACTATTAAGTGTCAGTTGTAGTAAACAGGGGTTCACTCAGTTGCATGTAACTCAATGGGTTTCTTTGGACTTCAGCTATAGTTGAATAAAATATCATTATCTTACCACAAAAAGTATGTGTTTCACTTAAGGGAAAAGCTCTCAGTGAACCCCCTAGCCTAAAATGTGGCTTTCAAGATGGGTGTCAAGGCACCAGCCCAGTGTTTATTGGAGTATGTGGAGCCTACCAAGGGAAATCCTTCATGGGCCCACCATTTATTAAGACCATCAGCCAGAGACTCATGGGCCCAGGTGCAAAACTTCAGCTTGAATTATAATCTACACTTTATTACACACTGTGTTCCCTACAGGGAGTTATATTATACCCTGTGCAGCCTAAAATAATTTCAGGAGGTACCATGAACATTATAATTAAATTCCGTTAATCAACATCTTAAAGAGAACCTGTCACATAGTTTTTGCCCCCTTGGCTGAAGACAGAACAAGCTAGTGTCAGACATGCTGTTTCCAGTGCTGTGTCCCTTATGCTGTAAAATGCTGGAGTTTTCGTGTATTTAATGCTCAAATCTGCAGTTTTCAGCCAGAAGAGTCATTCGAAGAGTCCTTCAGAGTGTCAGTTTTTTTCAAACCCCGCCCACCTGAGTCTAGCCCCCGCCCACCTCAACTGACAAACCTATTACTTTGAATAGGTAGAAACGTGTGAATAACTGTCAGTGGGCGGAGCTAGCCTTTGGTGGGTGGAGCTAACACCTACTCATGAATAAGATTTGAGAGGTAAATGCTCTAAAACTGCTGCATCTACAGAATAAGGGGCACAGTGCTGGAAACAGCAGGTCTGACATTAGCTTGCATAACCTATGTGACAGGTTTCCTTTAAATTAATTATATTTCACATTGTGCCTCCCTCAAATTTTGCTACAGACTGTACCCTAAAAATAGGAGTGAAAAGAAGAAGCACTGAATGCCTGGGTAGGGAGCTAAGGATTCCATTGAATCCACCGGTGTCTGATTCAGTTGTATGCACGTCCTAAGAACATGGTCATTAGTGCATTTACACAAGCAGATCAGGATCTTGCTTCTCCCCAGTTCTTCTGAAGCCACTACTATTTTAGCAAACCCATTTCGGGAACCTGAGAGAACCGTCCAGAACTTATCCCTAGGTTACTGTTAGTAAATACGGTAGTCAAAACTAGTGAGGGGATTTAATGCAATGATCCATGGTGGTCTAGGGCATTGTAGGGATTAATTATAGGGATTAATGTAAAGCTCCTTAATGCTCAAGGCGAGTTTAGGGAGTGATGTATAGATCTCTGGTTCAAGGAAGTGCGAGGGTTAATACTGCATACCTGGTGGTCTAGGACAGTAAATGGTTTAAAAAAATTCCTTTAAAGCAAGGGGGTTAAAAAAACCCGGGAAACATTAGGTTTTTTTGGGTTTTAAGGGGGTAATGTAAGTTTCCATAGGCAGGGAAAACC